>JAFEMH010005447.1:0-162857 GCA_022495995.1 Adenophora triphylla var. japonica | reverse complement strand
AGCAAGAAAAGAATAAGACTCTTTTATAGAAAATTGAAAGATTAATTACAATGTCCATGGAGGACTTGATTTGAAAGAAAAGTACTAGAACCTACGAAGGTTGACTGAGAGACTATTTTTCTTTTTTTTAATCTTGCTTAAGGATAAGTAGACCCTAGTCTAGCTACTCTTCGTGGGTTGGACTGCCAGGTAACTTGAGCTTTCCTTCGTAGATCAGTCACTGAATTTCCTTCTTCAGATCCACACACTTGTGCATCGCATGACCATAATGCTTGTGGTACTCACGAACTTGGTCTGTCAACTCTCTGGGTTTCTTGGCTTATAATTCTCGAAAGGTGTGAGAAGGCCTCGTTTCACCAAATCATCGAAAACTTTGCTCATGGGCATCCCGAAATCATCGGGCCCGCGTTTCGACCTTGTACATCACGAATCGACCTCTTACCATAGCTTTACATTTTTGGCCCATGGAGGTTCTCGAGCTTCCCATTTTCTATCAACTTCACGAGATCTCATGCCTCAAATAGGTGCAATCATCGGTGTTGTGCCCATGGCGGTATTGATGGAAAAGACAGTGCTTGAGACTCATCCAACCGAATGCGGGGTTCCTGGGCTTCCAATTCTCCGGTGGCTTTATCGGCTTTTCTTTCATCGGCTCTTCCTAATCTTGCTTAAAGGCATATCCGTATTGCGGAGTTTTCGGGAGACATTGTTGTTCTAAAGACTCGGAGTTCCAATGTCCGATTGGTTCCATTGTTGGATTTGGGCGAAGGAGGCTACGACACTCTTTCCTTTGTGAGGAACTCCGGTGCTTGACATGGGTACGGTTCTTTGTTTGGTCTTTGGTGGCATTGGGTCATGCTTGGTGGAGTCATTTCCTTGCCCGGTTCGACATCTTGGGTCAAGGGAGTATTGATACTCATCATGAGGTCAAGCTTCTCTTGCATCTGTTTCACTTTGCTCCATTAATATTGCTACATGGGGGTCAACGGGGACTCTCGCAACAGGACTTTTATTAGCGAGATGGAACCATAGCAACAGTGATCTGGTGACACTGACGGGTGAATTCACTAAATCCAAAGTAGGAGTGACATTTGAACTTGAATCACCCAGATCCTCTTTTGGCAACTCATGATTGCGTTCAGGTAGGTATAGGGGCTTCAGAACATAGCCACATAGCTCGAACTGATCATGCGAAGCTGGAGCATAAACTGGCAGGTATTGCTGGAACTGAGAGACATGTGGGGTGAAGTTCAATCCGTTCTGAGGAGCTGAAGGCAATTGGGCCCTGATGAGCTGGGATGTTGGAAAGGACTGAGGAGAAGTGGTCCTTGGCAAGGGATCATATGTGGATGGAGGAAGGTATTGGTTATAGGCTGGGGGAGCTGAGATGGCTACTTCTGGAGTCTCATCTTCGACCACTACCAGGGAACCATTGGACTCAACCACTATCTGAACCCCATGACGACGGAGCGCATCAATGAGCATGGCTTGCTGTTCATCATGGACCTTACGACTGTTTTCCAAGGCTAAGGCTAGCTTTTCTTCCCTAGTCATCTGGTTACCCAAACCATTGTTGTTCTCTATCAAATCGGCCATTCTGACTCTACGGGTACGACAAAGGCGAGGATTACTGCCGAAATATACTCGAACCTAAGGTTTTCTGCACTGAAAAACCGCTGACCCAGTATTCTCGCCCACTTCTCTCTCGCTGCAGGAAAGGGATAGACAGGGTTTAGACTCGGGGGTAGGTGTTTGGGCTGAAGGCTCAAGTAACACGCACTTATCGCTTAAGTTTTACTCAAAACACATTTTCTCCTAATCCTAATTGATCGGAGAGGATGAGACCTTGAAAGGTCAAGATTGAAAATTGGAGATCGGACCGAGGAGATCTCGATTAAGGATATGACCATGAAAGGTCGAGATGGAAAATCTGAAATCGGACCGAGGAGGTCTCGATTAGGGGTTTGACCATGAAAGGTCGGGATAGAAAGTCGGAAATCGGACCGAGGAGGTCTCGATTAAGGATTTGACCAAGAAAGGTCGAGATGGAAAAATGGAAATCGGACCGAGGAGGTCTCGATTAGGGTTTTGACCATGAAAGGTCGAGATGGAAAATCGGAGATCGGACCGAGGAGGTCTCGATTAGGGATTTGACCACGAAAGGTCGAGACGGAAAACCGGAGATCGGACCGAGGAGGTCTCAATTAGGGTTTGACCATGAAAGGTCGGAATAGAAAATCGGAAATCGGACCGAGGAGGTCTCGATTAGGGTTTGACCATGAAAGGTCGGGATAGAAAATCGGAAATCGGACCGAGGAGGTCTCGATTAGGGTTTGACCATGAAAGGTCGGGATAGAAAATTGGAAATCGGACCAAGGAGGTCTCGATTAAGGTTTGACCGTGAAAGGTCGGAACAGAAAAATCGGAAATCGGACCGAGGAGGTCTCGATTAGGGGTTGACCATGAAAGGTCGGAATAGAAAATTGGAAATCGGACCGAGGAGGTCTCGATTAGGGTTTGACCATGAAAGGTCGGGATAGAAAATCGGAAATCGGACCAAGGAGGTCTCGATTAGGGTTATCAGAGATAGGAAAATGCAATTATGATTACATTAATTGTTCAAATTTACTTAAAACAATGTCTTTTATTAATTTCTATTTGGTTGGAAAAGGGGGTTTGCCCTTCTTTTTCGCAACTACTCTAGATCCTGGATCAGTGGGTTCCGTCACTACGTCTATAAGCCCCTCGTATTCCACCTGTATTTCGACCTCCCAGGGTGGACAGCCCCGGGCGAGAGTCCTATAGGGCACGCGGATCCCACCGACCGAGAGTAAAGAACGCTCCTAACGGGTCTAGCAGGCCATAGGACCTTTCAACGCACGAGCGATGCGGATTATAGTCAAGGCAATACCGGGAAAGTCTCGTCTTTCTGCCTTGATAGAATTTTGGCAGAATTTCGCTTGAGCGAATGACGTTTTGACTTTCGGTAATGTCCGAGAAGATAATAGGCATGGGTCGGGCGGCAAAAGCCGGATGACACAGTGTCACATTGAACTTCGTTGCATACGCCGGGCGTGAGTCAGAGTCGAAGTCAATGCCGGGTTAAGATCTTGCCAATTTTTCCTTGTCGGAATTTTGGCAGAGCTTCGCTTGAGCGAAAGATCTTTTGATTTTTGGCAAAGACTCGGTCTTGACTCTTACGCATTCCGTGCGGGTCAAGGTCAATAGTCAGTGTCGGAGTCAAGATCCCACCGATTTTTCCTTGTCGGAATTTCGGCAGAATTTCGCTTGAGCGAAAATCTTGGCTTCCGTTATGAGCTAAGGCTTGACCTTTACGTGGGTATTGTAAGTGCTCCAATTTGAGTTGGTAGTTTTTTCGTTAGAAAGTTAACGAAAGTTTTAACATTTCTAACATTTCTAACAATCTCTAACCTTCCTAACCAAGCAAGAGTAGGTTAGGGTTTGCCATTTAAAGTTAAACCAAAAAAAAGAATCCAAAAAAGCAAAAGAATTAAGAAAATCCCAAACAAAGAAGTTGAAAAACAATTTCGCCGATATTTTGAAAAATATTCTTCCTGTTCAAAGCCCGGAGCAAAGATTTAATGCACTGTGCACGTTTTACAACCCTCCACGCGGATGTCTTTGTCACTCACAAAGTGTCCTATAAATTGAACCCTCCTCTCTCGCCTTACACAACACATTTTGACACGACAAGTCAATTCTGGCGAAATATAGAGAGAAAACAAGTGGGAATCCTTTGATTGCCACCATTTTCTCTTGAATATTTCCCAATCCACTCCAAACATTCTCAAATCACTCTTAAACACACCAAGCTCAAGCTTGAAACACTACTCAAGAGGAAGATTAGGGAGAAAACATGGAGGACTTAAGTGTTATCCACTTGTTTTCTCTTTGATCAACTCTATCATCAAACCCTAAACACATTCAAGCCTTGAATCCACCCAAACACAAATCCAAACACCAAATCTTGATACTCCTCAAGTCAAAACAACAAATCTTGATACTCCTCAAGTCAAATTCCAAGCCTAGGAAGATAGGGTGTCACCATTGGTAAAGCCCTCCTTCTCAAAACCCTAAAATTCACTTTTGACTTCTTGTTCATCTTGTTCTTCTTACTTGGATCTACTTGATGTTTAGTTTAACTTGAGTTTTGACCCAAGATGGTCATCTTGAAGTTCATCTTCATGAATGACCATCTCAAATGGTCTATATTTTAAATCTCTAAATTGATTTTTCTCTTTAATTTCATTTCTACAAAATATCCCCTTTCCCTTTGCAAAGGACATGTTTAAACCCCATAAATTCCCCAAGGATGACTTGAATATGATAACCACTCAATAAAAAGTAGTGGTATCAAGTCTAGGGATGAAAATGGGGTGAACATAGATGCAAATCCCCCAAAAATCACATTTTCCCTCAAGAACATCTTGCTGTCCAGTAGCATTGTTCTGAGACCTCAGTCCATTTTCTTATTTTTTGGACCCAGTAAAACTTGGAATTGGGTGTTGACTACAAAACACTTTTTGTAGCCAACATCCAGATCTTTCCAGACATATTTTTATTTTATTTTTTGAGTAAGTAAAACTCCTTTTTTCAATTTTTCTTTTGGAGGCCAGTTCATCAGCTTCTGGAAATCCAGATTTCACATCTGAGGTTTCCAGAAGGTTTTGACCCCTCAAATTACTTCCAAAATGGAAGGTTTCTTTGCAGAAACCCTATTTAGGGTGTTTTGAGCAACTTTCATTCTCGGACTTTCCCCAGATTCTGAGGTTTTGAAGCCTTTAAGTCCATTTCAAAGTCAAGGGTCAACTGCCTTCTTTCATTCTGGCAGAATTGCTTTTCAAATCCAAAAATCTTTTGAGTGCCAAGACTCAACCCAAAAATTCTCCAAAAAATCATGGGATCATTTTAAAGTCTTAAAAAGAGATCCCAATTTTCACTTTTCCCAGTTTCAAATTATTTTGGTCAAAACACACACACACACACACAACAAAGGATTTTGAATGTTTGGAAGACTCGTTTTTACGAGGCGCGTCGGGTGCACACTAACGTCCTTCCCGGCACGTAACGTGACCTCCGAACCTAAATCTCTGATCTCGGGCATTTTTCAAAGTTTTGGCCCTTAAAACAAAAATGGCGTGGCGACTCCGTTTGATTTCAAAAATCGGGTACATCACAGTGGCGACTCCGCTGGGGACAAACAAGTTTTATCTTTTCAAAAAAAAAAGAAAAACTTTTGAGGGTCAAGCTTCCGTCCCGACATTTGAAATCTTTTGTTGTGTGTGTGTTGATTTTTGCACAGTTTTCGTGTTTGTTTTTGGCCGCCTCGGAAAAGTCAAAATTTTGACTGTCGGAATAATGTCCCTAACTGTCGGAATTTTTGTGCTTATGTGCTTATGTGTTCATAAAATTTTCAAAAAAAAATTTTCAAAAAAAAATTCAAAAAAAAAATCATGCATCATGCCTTTTTAAGACACATAAAAAAAAAATTCCTATTTTACTCAGAAAAAGAATATAGACTGCTTGCACACTACGCGCACGTGACCGTACACCGCACACTACGTCCTTAACCCGGGAAATCCTTGTCGCGGTCCGTTTGGTCTTATTACGCCTCTCGGATGAGCACAGGACTACCCAAACATCTCATGGAGCCTCGTGTCGACCATGCACTTGTCCGTGCCACACTTTGTCCGAGACCCGCTGGTTTTTAGTCCGGGTCCGTGTCATGCCCCGTCCGTGTATAGACCTTTCCTTTCAAGCCTTTGTCGGCATACCGACTCAATATCTTTCGGGGACCCTAATCGCCGAAGTTCTCGCCGGTTTTCCGCCGCAGACTTTGACCAAGATATTGACCGGCGCCTTGACTTCGGCTCGATCCGGCACAAATTATACATTGACTCCCAAAGATGACACCGAGTCATCAAGGATTAATGATTATTCCATGCCTAATTACGGCTTAACCGACGACAAGTCAAGATCAATTGTGGACGCTTATCGCCCAAATCATGCCGACTTTTCGTCGAGCCCTCGGACATGATCTTGACTTTTGACGCGCCTTGTCCGTAATTTACATCGAATGCTCGTTAAGACTCGATTACCCGCGACTTTAGGATCGTTTTCTTTCGGTCGGTGGGACCCGCTTGCCCTATAAGACCCTCGCCCGGGCCGTCCACCCCGGGAGGTCGAAATACAGGTGAGTGGAATACGAGGGGCTTATAGACGTAGTGACGGGGCCCACCGATCCAGGGAATCGAGTAGTTCGAAAAAAAAAAGAAGAGCAATCTTTTCCAACCGATTAGGTTAATAAAACGTGTTTTAAGTAAACATGAACAAATAATCGCATGTTGCATGAGCCTAAGAGCCCAAACACCTACCCTCCTTCAATTCCCGCCATCTCGAACCCTCGTGTCTTTCCCCCAGCCTCCGTAAAGCTTGGTTTCGGGCACCGGTCACCGTTTAATCGCTGGGAAGAGTCAAGTGCCTCATCGCCTTCGCCGTTTGTTTCAACTCCGGGTTTCGAATGTTCGCATCACCGGTAACGAGGGGGACAACGTCACTCCGCCTCCCGGGACTCCTCGCATGCAACAAAGCAATGGAATCGCTAGCGGAACGTATGAGAATGCGACAGAAGCACAGCCGAATAGCCTTATCGAGGCTATTAAGAGCCACGGTTTGGCCGCCACCTCAATCCCGATGGCACCTTCACCGTGGAAGAAGAGGATGACCCCAATCCCAATCTCGGCCGCCCGATTACTCCAGATGCCACCACCAACCTCCTTCGGTGCTACCGTAACACATGTTCCTCAATCTATGAGTCGAGACCCACTTTGGATCCATGCGGCTGATGGGACGAATCGGCTCACAGCTCCTCGCTGGGGCAAAGTCGCACGGAATGTCCTCTCATGGTTGGGGATACCTCGGAATGCCACAACAGATTGGAATCCCACCTCGCCCGGAACCGATCAATCCAGACCTTCACATCAACAGCCACAATTTGGAATGCCGCCACAATCTGGTTCGGGCCACAGATCAGGAGCCCCTCCTCGTAATGGTACCGGGTTCGCCTGCTCCTCACACGCCTTTCACAAATCCATTCACTCGCACTTCTATGGGTTATCAAGCCTTCATCCCGGCTTCATCCGAATCACCAGACCACGATCCTCTCTGCTATGCATCCTCGCCACAACCACCATGCAATTCAACAACCAGGGACAGCCCCGCACTTAAGCCTACTTATGGGCCTCACTCCGAAAATCCAAGCCATATGGCTACCTCGCATCTGCCTCCATCTTCTCTCGCCGATTGGAAGCCAACAAAGAAGTCGCCGGGTTCTATCCTTTGCCCCGCTCCTACCTACACTCCCTGTGGTAATTTGGGCCAAGGACAAGTTTTCACCTATGCTCCGGGATATGGTATTCCTTCCACCAATGCACCACCAACACCTAGTCCTCTTCCTAGCTCAAATATCAGCTCAGAATTCCCGCTCCGCCTTTGGATCCCCAATTGGCTTGGTTTATGGAGCAACACAAGGAAATGAAAGCACGATTGCTGAATTGACCGCCAAAAAGAACACCGCTCTTCGGCCTACGTATCCCGACTCGATTGTCCCCCGCCTCACAAGTTTGTGATGCCCACTCTGGAATTGTTTGACGGGAGTGCATGCCCTAAAACTCACTTGGACACCTATACTTTGGCAATGAAGGCTAAGGGATGCACAAACCAGCGGTTGGCCGATTACTTTAGTCTCTCTTTGAAGTCGTGGGCTTTGAAATGGTTTTTCCGATTGCACTGAAGCTAGGGCTACTTGGGAACAAATTACCGCACTTTCTACGTATAAGTATAAAGCCAACTTGGAGTGGGAGACAAACAGAGTTGACTCCGCAAAACAACGATGCAAATACCTAATGAGAATATTGGGGATTTCTATAAGAGATGGAACTTAAAGCTCAGTGAAATGGCCATTCCTCCTCCGACGAGGAGCAGCTTAGACATCTTTCGCTCATGCTTGAAGCCGCATTTGAGAGCTTCCTCGCCCACTTCCCCTACGCCGACTTGCGTGCAATGGTTAATTCCGGGCTAAGTTTGAAAAGGCTTACAATCGCCAGCCGACCGCCGCACTCGCCTACGGATATCGGGCTCCTCCCTCCAAAACTACTCTCACTTTCGCTAAAGGCAAAGAGGCGATCGGCTACGCGGGACAGATCGTAACAATGCCACTTCCTTTGTTCCCAAGAAGCTCGATGCATCCGAGATCCCGACTCCAAGACTTGAGAAACTTTGGGATGCCTTTGAGTGATATCTTCAGAGGTTTGGTGAGAGAAGGTTTGCTCCGGCCTTTGGAAAATTATCGCCCTAGAAACCCCAACGCTCCTTTGATACCTCCAAGCATTGTGCCTTTCATCGCACCATGGGCACCTGACGGATGAGTGCGTCCCCCTGAAAAAGGCCATCCAAGGGTTGATTGAGCAAGGGAGGTTAGAGATGCCTGAAGGACCTAATACTATCAATAACCCGCTCCCTAACAACATGATTGTCAACATGATAGAGTTTGAAGGTTCAAGCCTTGTGGGCACAATGGAGTTTGACTCGTCCCTTTGCAAGGTCAATGAACCAGTCATCGCAGGCAATGAAGATGGTTGGATTGAGCAAAAAGTTGCCAAGGAAATCCTGATGGAAAGGTCTCGCGATAGCTCCCGCCTCCGGCCGTCGAAGAATAGATGCATGGTTCAACAAAGAAAGAGCGGCTAGACTGGGGCTACCTATCTTTAAAATAAGTCTTTTGAGTCAACCTTCGTAGGTTCTAGTACTTTTCTTTCACCTAAGTCCTTCCTGGACATTTGTCGTTGTAGTCCATTTTGGACATAGTGGTTAAGTGTCTAATTTTTAATATAAGTCTTTTTTCTTTCCTTGCTAGACTCGAGACATCACTTGCGCACCCACGTTACACTTAATTGAAATGGTTTTATCCAAAATGATCACTTGTGTCAAGCTCAACCACTAATTCTTCGAAAATGATTAATATTTAAACTAATCGGAGTGAGAAAATCAATTGATATCCTTCCCAAATTGGGGCTTACCAACTCCCCATCTTGCATCTCATATGCTCACATCCCTTTCATCATCATCATCTCGTTGCTCGATGAATTTGCACGGATCTTTTCTCATATAAAGCTTAAGCAAGCAATGAAGACTTAATCTCGTTTAGGTCATCCAGTAGGGATTGCGGTTGAAACCTTTCACCCATAGGAAAGCCATTACCTCACCCTTACTAAACACTACCCTCTCATTTCAAGATCGGCGTGTTTTGAAACCCGGTTTAGCCATCATTTTTGCTCCATACTGAGAGAAAGTCCAAGCGAGCCCGAGAAGTTAGCTTCGAGGATCGGCGATGCGCAAATTATCTCAAGCCATGAAGGAAGGACAAAGATAATCCTCAACTCATCAGAAGCTTTCCAAGTCAAAAAAAAAAAAAACAAAAAAAAAAAACAAAAAAAAAAACAAAAACAAAAAAAAAAAAAAAAAAAAAAAAAACAAAAAAAAAAAACAAAAAAAGAAACAAAAAAAAGAAGGATTTTAAAATCCTCACAATCTCGGATATAATTCCAAGCTCCTCAGAAGCCTTCCAAAAAAAAGAAGAAGAACTCAAAAGTCCCCGACATCTCAAGAAGCTCTCCAATGATCAAAAAGGAGCCTGAATTCTCGCAAGATCGCAAAAAGTTGTCAGTAGCTCGGACTTCCTCTTACCATTACCTTAAATCAATCCCAAGCCATCCTCTCTATTTTAGAGGATACTCCCATTACCCTCGCCTTTGGCCAAAGTCAAAATTTGACCTCTCGTTCTTAGAGGCAATCAATCTTCCCGCCATAGATTTCCCAAACACGTCCCTACAAGCCAACCTCTCATCTTTAGAGGTTCGGTCGGTAAAAGGCCTAGCCGACCTCTCATCTTAAGAGGTCAAAATTTCCCAAATCACCCGATGGCCGATCGAAGCCGGAAACCCAACTACGGTCCCTATCGGATAGCGGTTTCATTCTAATATCCTCGATGTCAGGATCAAATTAATGCTTCATTGCTTGCTTAAAATTGGAATCTAATCCATCTTGGTCCAAAATTACCAATCAAAGATTGTGCAAATTCAACCCTTCCCTTCATGTGAGCATATTTCATTTCTCCTCACAAACACTTGCCGTGGATGTCCCACTGGGGCTTCGCATCCGTGTCTTTCATGGACACTCTAAGGGGATATGTTATTCAATCCTCCAAATCCTCAAAATCCCCAAAGGTCCTCAGACCCTCGAATTTCAACATCCATTCTCTTTTCATTCGGGATAGGCCCGAACTACGGCGACTCGAGCTCTTCATAATGGAGGGAACGTAGGCAACCAGAAATGGTCCGGTCGAAATCACAAACAAATCTCAAAAAAAAAAAATCCGGTCTCATCAAGGATCGTCCCTATACACTTTCCGCCCTTCCAAGCTTGATTTTCGATATCAGTTGGTTTTCTCCTTGTGATTAATCAAAATATTTGTTCATATCAGATTTAGGGATTGAATAACCCGAACATTAACAAAGGGTTTTAAGCAGCCTTGTGATCATCACGAATAAAACAAGTTTTCAAGTGTCTTGACAAGTCTTCTCTCTCTCCATCATAGGGAAATAGAGCCAAACACTGTCTTTCTGTCAGCAGGGGCTTCCATACACTTTTCCACACCTTGTAACGCTTATACTCTCTCAAAAGAGTCAAACCTAAAGCGAGTGTGTATACACAAAATCGGGATTCATTCCCACTTTTCGAAAGATGTGCCCCGCACGTAAACATTCTGAGTCTTGGTGGTTGACTAAGATGCGAAAAGATGGGTGCCTCCTTGGTCACATGATGACTGCATGCGCAATAGGGCCCTTTCTTGTGTTTCTTCACGCTGGGGCTTGCTAAGCGGTCCTCCCAGGTTCTCCTGTATCAGCTCTTTAAGATGGGACTTCTATAGTCATCCTTGGGTCCACATTGCGTTCTTCACTACGAGATAGATTCGCCAAGTCACTTCTTCAAAATCCAGGCTTTGCCTACTCAAGATCCGAGGGCTTTGTCAAGACGGTCTTTTGGACCCGAATTTTATCAAGAAAGAATTTCAGCTTCAGAACTTGGTACACGGCGGCCTCCGTAGCATCGGAATTCAAGATCGGGGTTTCTCCGGCATTAGCAATTCCATCAAATCATTCTCCGGATAAGGTTTCGGCCGAGGTCACAGCTCACCCAAATGAAAGAAGCTTCACTCATATCAACGTGCCCTAGAGCCTGTCAGCATCAGCTTCAAATGACCAAGATTGAGAGGGAAACTGTCAACCAAGACCCGGGATCCGAATCCAATCTCATCAAAATTGAGGTCCATGTGATACTGCTGACAAAACCTCACCAACAACCGCTGTTTAAATCGCGATCAAGGGTTCTCATCCCCCACATGCTCAAAATCTGTTCCAAACAGGTCTCCAGACACATACATCACCATGCATCCCCACAAAAAATCTCCCAATGGCTCATGTAGCATGCACAAAACTTGAATCAATAGGAAAAATCCTAAGTGATTGAAGATCATAACTTCCCTGCCAAAAGCTTAGGCTAAGTGCACCTTCAAAAGCAAGTAAATGCATCATCTCGCGAACATATGCGGTGATACTCTCACAATCATTTTTAGCTCTAGGCATGCATCTGTCATCATGAATGTCATATATGCATCTTCCTCTTCACTAACGAATGCAGGAATTCAAACGTGAAATCAAATCCCCCTTTTCGACAAGGATGATCTTCACCAAAGACGACCTCCAATGTCCACAAATGGATGAAGACAGCCTCCAGCATCTACAGTTTGGCAAAGACAAGCTCCGGCGTCTGCAACTTGCTAAAGACAACCTCCAATGTCCACAAATGGATGAAAACGGCCCCCAATGAAGACCACCTCCGGTCTACCGCTCGGTCGAGACGCCAAGTTCTCAAAATACAAATCGGTCGAGACGCCAAGTTCTCAAATACGGTTCGGTCGAGCAGACGCCAAGTTCTCAAATACAGTTCGGTCAGAGACGCCAAGTTCTCAAATACAGTTCGGTCAGAGACGCCAAGTTCTCAAATACAGTTCGGTCAGAGACGCCAAGTTCTCAAATACAAATCGGTCAGAGACGCCAAGTTCTCAAATACAGTTCGGTCAGAGACGCCAAGTTCTCAAATACAAATCGGTCAGAGACGCCAAATTCTCAAATACAATGCGGTCAGAGACACCAAATTCTCAAAAGCAAAAAGTCCCAATGTGAAGACAAGCTCAACAAACTCTACAAGGTTAACGATCACCAGCAAGATACAGACTCAACCAGACTCCTCCTTCAGGTCAAAATGCCTCCGAAGACAGCAAATCGTCGGCAGAAACCGTCCCACGAACGGCAACCTAACAACTCTTCATCAACATCAGCTGAAGCCTCAGTCCTTCCGGCAGCTACAGGTAAGCACCGCACAGGTATGAAATCATATCTTAGTCAACTACTTTTCTAAAAGAACATTATCATCAAATCTTAGGGTGACTTCCCAAAATAGTCAAACCTTAGGGTGACTTCCCCAAAATAGTCAGATCACAGGGTGACTTCCCAAAAATAGTCAAACCATAGGGCGACTTCCCCAAAATAGTCAAACCATAGGGCGACTTCCCAAAAATAGTCAGATCATAGGATGACTTCCCCAAAACAGTCAAACCATAGGGCGACTTCCCAAAAATAGTCAGATCATAGGGTGACTTCCCAAAAATAGTCAAACCATAGGGTGACTTCCTGAAAACAGTCAAACCATAGGGTGACTTCCCTAAAATAGTCAATCCCCGGGTGACCCCCAGATACAGTCAATCCTTGGTCCATCCACTTGACCGGCATTGATCACTTTTCTTCCCGATGGTTCTCGTAAGCCCGAGTCTTCCTGAAGAATACCTTCAAATAGCCTCCGTCGGGTAAAAAACCTCAACTTAGGTTCATACTCACGAACTAAGTTCCCATTTAGGTTCATACTCTGAACAAAACCTCAACTTAGGTTCATACTCTGAACTAAGTTCCCATTTAGGTTCATACTCAACGAGCCCGACTTAGGATCATACTCCTGAACTAAGTCTCCATTTAGGTTCATACTCCTGAACCGAACCTCAACTTAGGTTCATACTCCTGAACTAAGTTCCCATTTAGGTTCATACTCCTGAACAAAACCTCAATTTAGGTTCATACTCCTGAACCAAATCCCGACTTAGGATCATACTCCTGAACTAAGTCTCCATTTAGGTTCATACTCCTGAACTAAGTTCCCATTTAGGTTCATACTCCTGAACAAAACCTCAATTTAGGTTCATACTCGTTCATACTCCTGAACCAAATCCCGACTTAGGATCATACTCCTGAACTAAGTCTCCATTTAGGTTCATACTCCTGAACTAAGTTCCCATTTAGGTTCATACTCCTGAACAAAACCTCAATTTAGGTTCATACTCCTGAACTAAGTTCCCATTTAGGTTCATACCCTCTCAAAAGAAATTCCCGGCAGTTAAACGTAAGACCGAGTGCCCCGAGAAAGATAACGAGATCCCGTATCTTTCATCAAAATCATTCCCGGCAGTTAAACGTAAGACCGAGTGCCCCGAGAAAGATAACGGATCCCGTATCTTTCATCAAAATCATTCACGACAGACCGATTTCCCCGACGAACACGTCTGCTTTTCCCCAGCAAGGCTAACGAAATCCCCAGCGAAGCTAACGGAATCCCAAAAGCCAACGAAATCTCGAGTAGATTTCGAACTACGAAAGGGCTTGATTCCCACTAGGGATACGTAGGTAGCCTATCATTAGGTCCAGCCCCTCGACCAAAACGGTCACCCTCTCCTTCGGCAGCAGACAAAGTCCACCGAAAGGCCATCAAGGTTCGAGGCACCCAAAACGCCATCATCAAGGTCCGAGGCACCTAAAACGCCATCTTCAAGGTTTGAGGCACCTAAGACGCTATCACTAGGGAAGCGATAAATCGCAGTCATCCCCAGCAGAGACCGAAAATGGTCATTCCTATCCCCAGCAGAGCGGATAGCCATCAGACCGAAAATGGTCATCTCTTATCCCCAGCAGAGTTTCTTTCCGGCCAAACGGCGTAGAACTCGCTCATCAGTTCGAGGCACCTAAAACGCCATCATCTCCGGGGTCAAAGACCCGAACTACGACTGGCTTGATTCCCATTCGGGATACGTAGGTAGCCTATCGCTAGGTTCAGCCACTCGATCACTTGATCATCCTGCCAAATATGGAGCCTTACTCTTATCGACGACCCCGCTTCCTTCGAAAGCGCCGTCGCCGAGGGGCTACTGTAAGTGCTCCAATTTGAGTTGGTAGCTTTTTCGTTAGAAAGTTAACGAAAGTTTTAACATTTCTAACATTTCTAACAATCTCTAACCTTCCTAACCAAGCAAGAGTAGGTTAGGGTTTGCCATTTAAAGTTAAACCAAAAAAAAGAATCCAAAAAAGCAAAAGAATTAAGAAAATCCCGAAACAGCAAGTTGAAAAACAATTTCTGCTGATATTTTGAAAAATATTCTTCCTGTTCAAAGCACGGAGCGGCATTTAATGCACAGTGCACGTTTTACAACCCCCTCCGCGCGGATGTCTTTGTCACTCACAGTGTCCTATAAATTGAACCCTCCTCTCTCAGTTTACACAACACATTTTGACACAGCAACGAAGTTCTGGCGAAATATAGAGAGAAAACAGTGGGAATCCTTTGATTGCCACCATTTTCTCTTGAATATTTCCCAATCCACTCCAAACATTCTCAAATCACTCTTAAACACACCAAGCTCAAGCTTGAAACACTACTCAAGAGGAAGATTAGGGAGAAAACATGGAGGACTTAAGTGTTATCCACTTGTTTTCTCTTTGATCAACTCTATCATCAAACCCTAAACACATTCAAGCCTTGAATCCACCCAAACACAAATCCAAACACCAAATCTTGATACTCCTCAAGTCAAAACAACAAATCTTGATACTCCTCAAGTCAAATTCCAAGCCTAGGAAGATAGGGTGTCACCATTGGTAAAGCCCTCCTTCTCAAAACCCTAAAATTCACTTTTGACTTCTTGTTCATCTTGTTCTTCTTACTTGGATCTACTTGATGTTTAGTTTAACTTGAGTTTTGACCCAAGATGGTCATCTTGAAGTTCATCTTCATGAATGACCATCTCAAATGGTCTATATTTTAAATCTCTAAATTGATTTTTTCTCTTTAATTTCATTTCTACAAAATATCCCCTTCCCCTTTGCAAAGGACATGTTTAAACCCCATAAATTCCCCAAGGATGACTTGAATATGATAACCACTCAATAAAAAGTAGTGGTATCAAGTCTAGGGATGAAAATGGGGTGAACATAGATGCAAATCCCCCAAAAATCACATTTTCCCTCAAGAACATCTTGCTGTCCAGTAGCATTGTTCTGAGACCTCAGTCCATTTTCTTATTTTTTGGACCCAGTAAAACTTGGAATTGGGTGTTGACTACAAAACACTTTTTGTAGCCAACATCCAGATCTTTCCAGACATATTTTTATTTTATTTTTTGAGTAAGTTAAACTCCTTTTTTCAATTTTTCTTTTGGAGGCCAGTTCATCAGCTTCTGGAAATCCAGATTTCACATCTGAGGTTTCCAGAAGGTTTTGACCCCTCAAATTACTTCCAAAATGGAAAGTTTCTTTGTAGAAACCCTATTTAGGGTGTTTTGAGCAACTTTAATTCTCGGACTTTCCCCAGATTCTGAGGTTTTGAAGCCTTTAAGTCCATTTCAAAGTCAAGGGTCAACTGCCTTCTTTCATTCTGGCAGAATTGCTTTTCAAATCCAAAAATCTTTTGAGTGCCAAGACTCAACCCAAAAATTCTCCAAAAAATCATGGGATCATTTTAAAGTCTTAAAAAGAGATCCCAATTTTCACTTTTCCCAGTTTCAAATTATTTTGGTCAAAAAACACACACACACACACAACAAAGGATTTTGAATGTTTGGAAGACTCGTTTTTACGAGGCGCGTCGGGTGCACACTAACGTCCTTCCCGGCACGTAACGTGACCTCCGAACTCGAATCTCTTGATTCCGGGCATTTTTCAAAGTTTTGGCCCTTAAAACAAAAATGGCGTGGCGACTCCGTTTGATTTCAAAAAAAAAATCGGGTACATCACAGGTATGCAACTGGGCTATATGACACGGACTAGACCAAAAACCAACCAAAAGTCACGGATTTTTTTGAAACGTGTGACACGGACTGTGCATTGGTCGACACTGGCTGCCATGGGGAGGTTGGGATGATTCCGTGCGCGCCGGGAGCATCGTAAGGCTGTCCGTGGCTGCTCGGAATCACCCTCGGGTTTGAAGGACGTGCGTGCAAAGTGTACAGGATATATCAGGTGCGCGTAGTGTGCGGTCTCCTAAAAATGTTCCTTTTGAGTTAAAACAGAGATTTTTAGAAATGTGTTTTAAAGGAATGATTTTCGGGACGGGGAGAATGCAACACATAAGCACGTAAATTTTCTGGGAGCCCCAGTCAGTCATGAAGCTGAGTAGCCCCAAGCTGCTAGGACTGCCAGATTAACCATGATTTTTCCTGGTGGAATTGCCCTTTGAGGTCGCCCGGTCGAATCCAAGGAGGATTGAGCCGTACGACTGCATGGATCAATTTTCCAGGTTCCACTCCTTTTGCTATTTTTTCGGGTTGTTTCCCGTTTCAAAGTATGCACAGATTCCAAGATGCAAATGATGCAATGCATGGTAAAGAAAGCAAGCACGATTAATGAAATCGGCGATGAGAGTCTAACCCGCTCAAAGGGAAAAGCTTTCTTTTATTTTTTTCAAAATTGTTTTTCGAAAAGGGATACTGGTACGTGGATTGTTAAACCACCGGTTATCCCAACTCCCACGTTAGGGAGTGTACAGGAAGGGTAAGTGGTTTCCACCTATATACCGAGTATCAAATTTTTTTTGTTTTGAAAATAGAAGCTTTTCTCCTTTGGGTTATCCCCAGCGGAGTCGCCAAACTGTGAATGTGGTGCCCAAATTTTGTTGGATTCACGCGAGTTTGAAGACATCCGAGTTATTTGAAAAACGGAGTCGCCACGCCATTTTGATTACCTCAAAACTTTGAAAAAAAGGTTTCTACTTGGGTTCGGAGGTTAAGTTACCCCTTGGGAAGAACGTTTGGCGTTCACCCAAAGTGCCTTGCCGGAGCAAGTCTCCCAAGATTTCAGTAATCGTGCTTGCTTGCGTGCTTTCTTGTGTGCATGTGTTTGAGAAAAAGGGAGGGGGAATGTCCCAAGTTGTCTTCCGAACGTACAAACCATTTGTTGGTTGTCGCTCGGGATTCCTTGGAATTTTATGTATTTGGGATTATGATCCCGTCCTCATCTTATGACTTGTGATCATCGCATTTTAACCTCGGGACCCTCGGGACTTGCGTGATCGAGAGAATGACTCTCTTTTGGTCAAAGATGAGGTTCTTTAGAAAAGGAGGGTTCTTAGCCCATCAATCCTACGCTTTAAGACGGTCGAGCTCGTATAGAGGCTTCATACTCTTTCTTAAGCGATAATCGGAGATATAGGGTTCAAGGTTATCCCTTTCCAAAGAAATCGTGAACCTTTAATGGAAGGAACGATGTAAAGATAGGATCTTTTACACCGGTCCGTTCCAAGGTTGGGGGAAAGGGGAAATGCATGATGAAAAATGACTCTTTAATGAAAAGATGACATTTTTGGTTTTAGCAAATGATGCTTTTTGATTGAAAGAAATGATCTTTATGCAAGTGATGCGTAAAGATAGGATTTTTATGCAAATGATGCATTGGAAAAGGTTTTTGAATGCAAAGGATGCATTTTTATTGAAAAGATTGGATTTTTATATGCAAATGATGCATAAAAATGACATTTTTATTTGAAAATGGGGGTTTTAGGTGCAAAGGATGCACCTTTATGAAAAAGACTACATTTTTATGACAAATGAGGTCTTAATGCATGCAAAAGGGAAAGGGGGTGATAAAGATGTGATCTTTATGAATAAATGCCAAGTCCCAAGCAAGATATATGAATGCAATGAGCAAGTATATTAATTAAAATGCAAGGTTAGGGCGTGCGAGGTTACCAATGGCTTCCTTTGTTTCTTCGGACGGAGCTTGGAGGAGAGGTTGGTCTTGGGTCTTCAAGGAGGAGGGAGATGGCTTCTTTAGCTTCTTCTTCACCTTCTTGAGCCTTCACCAATATTCTTCACGTCTTGGGAGTGACTAATTGTGGGTGTATTGTTTTTGGGGTGGTAATGTTGTGTCTATTGTGTGTGTTGAAATGGGTAGAGGAGGCCTCTATTTATAGGTAATCTGGATAAGGTGAATGAAGCCGTGCGGCCAGGAGCAGCGAGCTAATGCAGCCGTGCGGGCTTATCCTGAATGACTCAGCATTCTAGAACCATGCAAGGTGGCAAATTCTAGAACCCTCCTTCCTAATTAAGAAAAACGTGTTTCTTAATTAGGAAGGATCCCCTTCAGCCCTTATTTAATAAAAAACAGTTCCGGAATGCTTCCGGAACGCTGGGAAGGTCTGGGGAATTACCGGAAAACTTACCGAAATTGTCGGGAAAATTAACCGGAAGGCATGAGCCAGATTTGGGTACTTACACATCCTCGTCTTCTTCCACGGTGAAGGTGCCATCTGGATTGAGGCTGGCGGCCAGACCGTGACTCTTAATAGCCTCCATAAGGCTGTTTAGCTGTGCTTCCTGTCGTAACCTCATACGTTCTCGCTAACCGATTCCACCGTTGCTTCCGTGCGAGGGGTCCCGGGAGGCGAGTGACGTTATCCCCATCATTACCGGCCGATGCGGACATTCTGAAACCGGAGTCGGAACAAACGGTGAAGGCGACGATGCGCTTGACTCTTCCCAACCGATCAAACGGTGACCCGGTGCCCGAAACCAAGCTTTGTGAGGAGTCATGGGGAAAGGACACGAAGGTTCGGATGTCCGGGAACGGAAGGAGGGTAGGTGTTTGGGCATTGAGCTCATGCAACATGCGATTATCTGTTCATGTTTACTTAAACCACGCTTTATTAACCTCATCGGTTGGAAAAAGATTGCTCTTCTTTTTCGCAAACTACTCGATTCCCGGATCGGTGGGCCCCGTCACTACGTCCGTAAGCCCCTCGTATTCCACCCGTATTTCGACCTCCCGGGGTGGGCAGCCCGAGGCGAGGGTCCTATAGGGCAAGCGGGTCCCACCGGCCGAAAGAAAACGATCCTAAAAGTCGGCGGGTAATCGAGTCTTAACGAGCATTCGATGTAAATTACGGACAAAGCCGACGTCGAAAGTCAAGATCATGTCCGAGGGCTCGACGAAAAGTCGGCATGATTTGGAGCGATAAATGTCCACGATTGATCTTGACTTGTCGTCGGTTAAGCCGTAATTAGGCATGGAATATTCATTAATCCTTGATGACTCGGTGTCAATCTTTGGGAGTCGGTGTATAATTTGTGCCGGTCGTAGCCGAAGTCAAGGCGCCGGTCAATATCTTGGTCAAAGTCTGCGGCGGAAAACCGGCAACTTCGGCGATTAGGGTCCCGAAAGATATTGAGTCGGTATGCCGACAAAGGCTTGAAAGGAAAGGTCTATACACGTACAGGGCATGACACGAGACCAGGACTAAAAACCAACCTGGGTCTCGGACAAAGTGTGTCACGGACAAGTGCATGGTCGACACGAGGCTCCATGGGATGTTTGGGTAGTCTGTGCTCATCCGAGA
Source organism: Adenophora triphylla var. japonica (assembly GCA_022495995.1). NCBI lineage: Eukaryota > Viridiplantae > Streptophyta > Magnoliopsida > Asterales > Campanulaceae > Adenophora > Adenophora triphylla. Next base: position 143,012 of record JAFEMH010005447.1, on the reverse strand, counting down.
GGCGTAATAAGACCAAACGGACCGCGACAAGGATTTCCCGGGTTAGGGACGTAGTGTGCGGTGTACGGTCACGTGCCCGTAGTGTGCAAGCGATCTATATTCTTTTACGAGTAAAATAGAGATTTTTTTTTATGTGTCTTAAAAATATGATGCATGATTTTTTTTTGAAAATTTTCTTTTTTTTTGAAAATCTTTTTTTTTTTGAAATTTAATGAGTACATAAGCACGTAAGCACGAAAATTCCGACAATTAGGGACATTATTCCGACAGTCAAAAATTTGACTTTCTCCGAGGCGGCCAAAACAACACGAAAACTGTGCAAAAATCAATACACACACAAAAATGATTTTCGAAGCCGGGACGGAAGCTTGACCCTCAAAAGCTTTTTTTTTTGGAAAACGGTGATACCGGTACGTGGGATTGTTAGACCACAATTTATCCCCGACTCGTGTTAGGAGGCGATAACGGGAAGTTTAATGGTTTCCACCAATATACCAAATACCATTTTAAAAAAAAAAAAAAAGCTTAGTCCCCAGCGGAGTCGCCACTGTGATGAATGTGCATCCGAAAATTTTCCCATTTTTATTTGAAAAAATCAACGAAACGGAGTCGCCACGCCATTTTTATTTTGAGGGCCAAAACTTTGAAAAAAGCCCGAGATCATAGATTTAGGTTCGGAGGTCATGTTACGCGTCGGGAAGGACGTTAGTGTGCACCCGACGCGCCTCGTAAAACGAGTCTTCCAAGCTGAAATCATTTGTGTGTGTGTGTGTGTGTGTGTTTTGGCCAGAATACTTTGAAACTCAGAAAAGTAAAAATTGGGATATCTTTTTAAGACTTTAAACTGATCCCATGATTTTTTGGAAGATTTTTGGATTGAGATTTGGTACTCAAAAGACCTTTTAAAGTTGAGAGCCATTTCTGCCAGAATGGAAAAGGCAGTGGACCTTTGATTTTGAAATGGATTCAAGGGTCTTAAAACTTCATAATCTGGATAAACTCAGAGAATGAAAGTTGTTCTAGACACCTTAAATAAGATTTGTGCGAAGGAATTTTCCATTTTGGAGAAGATTTGAGGGGTCAAAATCTTCTGGAAACCTCAGATATGAGATCTGGATTCCCAGAAGCTGATGAACTAGCCTCTGAAAGAAAATTTGAAAAGAGGAGTTTTACTCACCCAAAAAATAAAGTAAAAATATGTATGGAAAGATATGGATGTTTTCTACAAAAAGTGTTTTGTAGTGAACACCAAATTCCACATTTATCTGTGTCCAAAAAATTAGACCATGGACTGAGGTCTGAAAAAATTGCTACTTGACAGCAACTTCTCAAGAAAGAAAATATGATTTTAAGGGGGGTTTTGCATCCATGCTTGTCCCCATTTCCCTAGGTTTTGGTTAGTGATCACTTGACATTTTAGTGGTGAATCAACTATACCAAACCATCCTTGGGGTACATTAGGACTAAGCATTTCATTTGCTTGAGAAGGGGATTTTTATCCTTTGAAAATGAGATTTTATGCTTGAAAATGGTTTTTAGGGTTTTGAAAATGAGTTTTCTTTGCAAGAAAGTAAGAGAACTTGAAAATAATTTTGATCTTTGTAGAAGATCATACATGGAGATGGTCTTCCATGGTGATCTTCTTAGATCTAGAGCAAGAAGATGAAAGAACTACATTTTGTAGTTTGCAAATGCATGCATGGTTGGAGTTTAGGGTAAGGAGAAGGAGGGTTTACCAATCTTCTTTGTGTTATTGAGTTTTTGTCTTGAGTGTATGAGTGTTTAAGGCTTAAGTATGAGAGTGAGTGGATGAGTGTGAGTTGGGAAAGATTGGAGAGAAAATGGTGACAATTCTTGAAGAATTCTCACTGTTTTCTCTCTATATTTCGCCAGAGGTTCGGTGCAATTGGTGTTGTTCCTCCTTATTTTTGTGACTGGAGGGCTCAATTTATAGCCTTCTGAAAATGACATACTTATCCGCGCGGATAGGACCCTTCAGCGTGCACTGTTCATTAAATGCAGCTCCAGCTTTGGACAAGAGGAATATTTCTTTTTGAAATTTCAAATTAACAGCCAGTTTATTGTTCCCAGCCATTTCTATTTGTGGTTTTATTCCTTTTGTTTTACTTTTTGAGATTCTTTTTGAGGTTTAACCTTAAATAACAATGCCCATTTTACCCTCACTTTGTTAGAAAAGTTAGGATTGTTAGGAATTGTTAGAAATGTTATAACTTTCGTTAATTTTCTAACGAAAATTCTAACAAGCTCAAATTGGATTACTTACAGATACGTAGGTAGCCTACCATAGGTCCAGCCACTCGACCAAAATGGTCATCCCCTTCTCCGGCAGCAAACGTAAGACCGACCCCTTCAAATGAAGTCCACAAAGGACCATCTATCCCAAACCATCAAAAGGAAATCATTTCAAATCAAGGTCTGAGGCACCTAAAACGCCATCTTCAAGGTTTGAGGCACCTAAAACGCCATCACCAAGGTTCGAGGCACCTAAAACGCCATCATCAAGGTTCGAGGCTCCTAAAACGCCATCATCTCCAGGTTGACGCCTCAAAATAGTCACTCTAGGGTCGACGTCTGAAGATAGTCGGAAGACTCGAACTACGACTAGCTTGATTCCTCTTAAGGATACGTAGGAAGCCTATCACTGGGTTCAGCCATCAGACCGAAAATGGTCATTCATATCCCCAGCAGAGCGGATATACAACTTCAGTCATCAGACCAAAATGGTCATTCATATCCCCAGCAGAGCGGATATACAACTTCAGCCATCAGACCAAAATGGTCATCTCTTATCCCCAGCAGAGTTTCTTTCAGCAACCGACTGCAGAACTCGCTCTCCAGGTTGACATCCTAAAACAGTCACTCTAGGGTCAACGTCTGAAGATAGTCGAAAGACCCGAACCACGACCGGCTTGATTCCTCTTAATGATACGTAGGTAGCCTACCATTAGGTTCAGCCATCAGACCAAAATGGTCATTCATATCCCCAGCAGAGCGGATATACAACTTTAGCCATCAGACCGAAAATGGTCATTCTATCCCCAGCAGAGCGAATATACAACTTTAGCCATCAGACCGAAATGGTCATCTCTTATCCCCAGCAGAGTTTCTTTCGTGAAATTGCCGCAGAACTCGCTCGCCCAGTGTTGACGCCTCAAAACAGTCACTCCAGGGTCAAAGACCCGAACTACGGCCGGCTTGATTCCCATTCGGGATACGTAGGTAGCCTATCGCTAGGTTCAGCCACTTGATCACTTGATCATCCTGTCAAATATGGAGCCTTACTCTTATCGACGACCCCGCTTCCTTCGAAAGTGCCGTCGCCGAGGGGCTACTGTATGTGCTCCAATTTGAGTTGTTAGTATTTTCGTTAGAAAATTAACGAAAGTCCTAATATTCCTAACATTTCTAACAATTCCTAACTTTTCTAACAAAGCAAGGGTAGATTAGGGATTGCTATTTAAAGTTAAACCAAGAAAAGAATCTCACAAAAGCAAAATAAAGGTCAAAAACCCGAAATGGAAGCTGCTGAAACAAAAACTGGTTGCTTAATTTGAAAAATATTCTTCCTGTCCAAAGCCTGGAGCAGCATTTAATGCACCAGGCACGCCTTCAAGACCATCCGCGCGGATGAATTTGAATTCCCAGAATGCCTATAAATTGAACCCCTCAGTCTCATTTTTAAAGAGACACAACACAATTCACTCACAGAAGCTAAACTCTGGCGAAAAACAAAGAGAAAACAGTGGGAATCCTTAGATTGCCACCATTTTCTCTTGAGTCTTTCCCAATCTCACTCCAAACACTCTCAAATCACTCTTAAACATACACAAGCTCAAGCTTAAATCAACACCAAAGAGGAGGATTAGAGAGAAAACATAGAGGACTTAAGTGTTATCTACTTGTTTTCTCTTTGACCAACTCTATCATCAAACACTCTCTAAACACATTCAAGTCTTGATACTCCTCAAGCCAAGCTCCAAACCAAGGAAGATAGGGTTAAACCATCATTGGTAAACCCTCCTTCTTTAAACCCTAAGTCTCTCTCATCCATGCATGCATCTCAAGCTTTAAAAATGTAGTTTGTTCATCAACTTGGTGTTCATCTTTGCTTGACCTAAAAATGTAGTCACCTTGGAATAAATTTCCATGGATAACCATTTAAAAGGTCCAAATTACTTCTTACTCACTTAAAAGTGCTTTTCCTCAAAATCATTCACTCAAAAGTGTTTTCCAAAAACCATTTTCATACATAAAATCTCATTTTCAAAGGATAAAATTCCCCTTCCCAAGCAAATGAAATACTTAAGTCCTAATGTACCCTAAGGATGGCTTGATCTAGTAGATCACCACTAAAATGTCTAGTGACTACTAATCAAATCCTAAGGAAATGGGGACAAGCATGGATGCAAAACCCCCTTTTAAATCACATTTTCCTTCAAGAGAATGTTGCTGTCCAGTAGCATTTCTCTAAGACCTCTGTCCATGGTCTAATTTTTTGGACATACAGAAACTTGTAATTTGGTGTTTACTACAAAATAATTTTTGTAGCCAATATCCAGAGCTTGCTAGACATATTTTTACTTTATTTATTGCGTGAGTAAAACTCCCTTTTTCAAATTATTTTTCAAAGGTCAGATTCATCAGTCTCTGGAAGTCCAGATTTCATATCTGTGATTTCCAGAAGGTTTTGGTCCCTCAAATCATCTCCAAATAGAAAAGTATTTTTCAGAAACCTTATTTAAGATGTTTCGAACAACTTTCATTCTCGGACTTTCCCCAGATTTTGAAGTTTTAAAGCTCTTAAATCCATTTTAAAATCAAGTGTCCACAGCCTTTTTCATTCTGGCAGAATTGATTTCCCAGTTCAAAAAATCTTTTGAGTACCAAAACTCAACCCTAAAATCCTACCAAAAATCATGGAACTGGTTTAATGCCTTATAAATAGTTCTCAATTTTTAGTTTTCTCAGTTTGAACTTATTTTGGCCAAAGGAACACACACACACACACACAAATGGTTTTTAAGCTTGGAAGACTCGTTTTACGAGGCATTCCGGGTGAACACTAACGTTCTTTCCGGCGTGTAACGTGACCTCCGAACCCAAATCTCTCATTTCGGGCATTTTTCAAAGTTTTGGCCCTTAAAACAAAAATGGCGTGGCGACTCCGTTTTGCTTGATTTTCAAAAAGAAAAATCCGGTGGCACATCATCACACTTCTATGAGAGACATTCTCCGCCTCAGATTGACAAAAGGAGGCAGAGGGAGCAATTTCCTATAGGTAATTACAACCACGCGAATGGAGTTCTTTATCATAATGGGAACTCGGGGTCGAGTTCTTTGGAAGTGGAGGAGACTGATGTAGGAGGAACAGAGGGAGAAGGAGGAACAGAGGGAAGAAAGAACCTGCATCCCAGGTGTGCGCCCCAGTTCAGCCCAAGCGGCCGCCCCTCGTGTGTCAACAAGCGAGATCCTTCTGGTGGCCAGGCGAGCGCCTCACGATGGAAGGAACGACCCATCAGCTGCTGGATTCCAGGCGGGCGCCTGACATGCCCCAGGCGAGCGCCTCACCATCGTTGTCGAAAGCCAATAGCTTCTGTTGCCCAGGTGAGCGCTTGATCTTCTCCCAGGCGGGCGCCTCGCTGTGATGATGTGTCGCCATTTTCTCGCGGGAAATGAAATTCGATTCCTTTCGTAGTTTCTTTGAAAAAAAACCAAATACAACCCGGGAAAAAAGAACGGAGTCGCCACGCCATTTTTGTTTTAAGGGCCAAAACTTTGAAAAAAGCCCGAGATCAGAAATTTGGGTTCGGAGGTCATGTTACACGCCGGGAAGGACGTTAGTGTGCACCCGGAATGCCTCGTAAAATGAGTCTTCCAAGCTGAAAAATCATTTGTATGTGTGTGTGTGTGTGTGTGTGTGTGTGTTTTGGCCAAAATAAGTTGAAACTCAGAAAAGTAAAAATTGGGATATCTTTTTAAGACTTTAAACTGATCCCATGATTTTTTGGAAGATTTTTGGATTGAGATTTGGTACTCAAAAGACCTTTTGAAGTTGAGAGCCATTTCTGCCAGAATGAAAAAGGCAGTGGACCTTTGATTTTGAAATGGATTCAAGGGTCTTAAAACTTCATAATCTGGATAAAATCAGAGAATGAAAGTTGTTCCAGACACCTTAAATAAGATTTGTGCGAAGGAATTTTCCATTTTGGAGAAGATTTGAGGGGTCAAAACCTTATGGAAATCTCAGATATGAGATCTGGATTCCCAGAAGCTGATGAACTAGCCTCTGAAAGAAAATTTGAAAAGAGGAGTTTTACTCACCCAAAAAATAAAGTAAAATTATGTATGGAAAGATCTGGATGTTGGCTACAAAAAGTGTTTTGTAGTCAACACCAAATTCCACATTTATCTGTGTCCAAAAAATTAGACCATGGACTGAGGTCTGAGAAAATTGCTACTGGACAGCAACTTCTCAAGAAAGAAAATATGATTTAAAGGGGGGGTTTTGCATCCATGCTTGTCCCCATTTCCCTAGGTTTTGGTTAGTGATCACTAGACATTTTAGTGGTGAATCAACTATACCAAACCATCCTTGGGGTACATTAGGACTAAGCATTTCATTTGCTTGGGAAGGGGATTTTTATCCTTTGAAAATGAGATTTGATGCTTGAAAATGGTTTTTAGGGTTTTGAAAATGAGTTTTCTTTGCAAGAAAGTAAGAGAACTTGAAAATAATTTTGATCTTTGTAGAAGATCATACATGGAGATGGTCTTCCATGGTGATCTTCTTAGATCTAAAGCAAGAAGATGAAAGAACTACATTTTGTAGTTTGCAAACGCATGCATGGTTGGAGTTTAGGGTAAGGAGAAGGAGGGTTTACCAATCTTCCTTGTGTTCTTGAGTTTTTGGCTTGAGTGTATGAGTGTTTAAGGCTTAAGTATGAGAGTGAGTGGATGAGTGTGAGTTGGGAAAGATTGGAGAGAAAATGGTGACAATTCTTGAAGAATTCTCACTGTTTTCTCTCTATATTTCGCCAGAGGTTCGGTGCAATTGGTGTTGTTCCTCCTTATTTTTGTGACTGGAGGGCTCAATTTATAGCCCTCTGAAAATGACAGACTCATCCGCGCGGATAGGGTTGCTTGGCGTGCACTGTTCATTAAATGCAGCTCCAGCTTTGGACAGGAAGAATATTTCTTTTGAAAATTCAAATTAACAGCCAGTTTATTGTTTCCAGCCATTTCTATTTATGGTTTTCTTCCTTTGTTTTGCTTTTTGAGATTCTTTTTGAGGTTTAACCTTAAATAACAATGCCCATTTTACCCTCATTTTGTTAGAAATGTTAGGATTGTTAGGAATTGTTAGAAATGTTATAACTTTCGTTAATTTTCTAACGAAAATTCTAACAAGCTCAAATTGGAGCACTTACAGTAGCCCCTCGGCGACGGCGCTTTCGAAGGAAGCGGGGTCGTCGATAAGAGTAAGGCTCCATATTTGGCGGGATGATCGAGTGATCGGGTGGCTGAACCTAGCGATAGGCTACCTACGTATCCCGAATGGGAATCAAGCCGGCCGTAGTTCGGGTCTTTGACCCTGGAGATGATGGCGTTTTAGGTGCCTCGAACCTGATGAGCGAGTTCTGCAGTCGGTTGCTGGAGAGAAACTCTGCTGGGGATAAGAGATGACCATTTTCGGTCTGATGGCTATTCGCTCTGCTGGGGATGATTGTGATTTATCGTTTTCCTAGTGATAGAGTCTTAGGTGCCTCAAACCTTGGAGATGGCATTTTAGGTGCCTCGAACCTTGGAGATGGCGTTTTAGGTGCCTCGAACCTTGGAGATGGCATTTTAGGTGCCTCGAACCTTGGAGATGATGGCGTTTTAGGTGCCTCGAACCTTGGAGATGATGGCGTTTTAGGTGCCTCGAACCTTGATGACGATGGCTTTTTAGGTGCCTCGGACCTTGGAGATGGCGTTTTAGGTGCCTCGAACCTTGATGATGATGGCTTTTTAGGCGCCTCGGACCTTAATTTGAAATGGCCTTTCGGTGGACTTCGTCTGCTGCCGAAGGAGAGGGTGACCATTTTGGTCGAGGGGCTGGACCTAATGATAGGCTACCTACGTATCCCTAGTGGGAATCAAGCCCTTTCGTAGTTCGAGTATTACTCGAGATGCTGTTGGCTTTTGGGATTCCGTTAACTTTCTTTGGGGATTTTGTTAGCCTCTGCAGGGAAAATCGGACGTATTCGTCGGGAAATCGGTCTTACGTTTCGCCGTGGAATGATTTTAATGAAAGATACGGGATCTCGTTATCTTTCTCAGGGAGATCGGTCTTACGTTTGACTGCCGGGGGTAATTTTGATGAAAGATACGGGATTCCGTTATCTTTCTCGGGGAGATCGGTCTTATGTTTGACTGTCGTGGAATAATTTTGATGAAAGATACGGGATTCCGTTATCTTTCTCGGGGAGATCGGACTTACGTTTGACTGCCGGGGGTAATTTTGATGAAAGATACGGGATTCCGTTATCTTTCTCGGGGAGATCGGTCTTACGTTTGACTGCCGAGGGTAATTTTGATGAAAGATATGGGATTCCGTTATCTTTCTCGGGGAGATCGGTCTTACGTTTGACTGCCGGGGGATGATTTTGATGAAAGATACGAGATCTCGTTATCTTTCTCGGGGAAATCGGTCTTACGTTTGACTGCCGGGGGATGATTTTGATGAAAGATACGAAATCTCGTTATCTTTCTCGGGGAAATCGGTCTTACGTTTGACTGCCGGGGGATGATTTTGATGAAAGATACGGGATTCCGTTATCTTTCACGGGGAGATCGGACTTACGTTTGACTGCCGTGGGTAATTTTGATGAAAGATACGGGATTCCGTTATCTTTCTCGGGGAGATCGGACTTACGTTTTACTGCCGGGGGATGATTTTGATGAAAGATACGGGATCTCGTTATCTTTCTCGGGAAGATCGGTCTTACGTTTGACTGCCGTGGGTAATTTTGATGAAAGATACGGGATTCCGTTATCTTTCTCGGGGAGATCGGACTTACGTTTTACTGCCGGGAAGGATTTTGATGAAAGATACGGGATCTCGTTATCTTTCTCGGGAAGATTGGTCTTACGTTTGACTGCCGAGGAAGATTTTGATGAAAGATACGAGATCTCGTTATCTTTCTCAGGGAGATCGGTCTTACGTTTGACCGCCGGGGGATGATTTTGATGAAAGATACGGGATTCCGTTATCTTTCTCGGGGAGATCGGACTTACGTTTGACTGCCGTGGGTAATTTTGATGAAAGATACGGGATTCCGTTATCTTTCTCGGGGAGATCGGACTTACGTTTTACTGCCGTGGGTAATTTTGATGAAAGATACGGGATTCCGTTATCTTTCTCGGGGAGATCGGACTTACGTTTGACTGCCGTTTGATGATTTTGATGAAAGATACGAGATCTCGTTATCTTTCTCGGGGCACTCGGTCTTACGTTTTACTGCCGGGGGATGATTTTGATGAAAGATACGGGATCCGTTATCTTTCTCGGGACACTCGGTCTTACGTTTCTTCTTAGGGGGATGATTTTGATGAAAGATACGGGATCCGTTATCTTTCTCGGGACACTCGGTCTTACGTTTCTTTGTAGGGATGATTTTGATGAAAGATACGAGATCTCGTTATCTTTCTCGGGGCACTCGGTCTTACGTTTTACTGTCGGGGGATGATTTTGATGAAAGATACGGGATCCGTTATCTTTCTCGGGACACTCGGTCTTACGTTTTCTTTGCAGGGATGATTTTCTTGACAAGGGGTGACTTTGGTTAACTCTGTCAAGTTGGGGGTGAATTGCGAGTTCCAGATTTTTAAAGGGCAAAAGGGTCATTTTGACCCTTACGATCTGTCCGCGCGGAGAGGGTTTGAAAACCGGGGAGTATTAATGAGGGCAACGCCCTTCCTCTTCCCCATTCGGTTTTACGAAAATCCGAGAGCGAGAGAGAGAGAGAAACCGAGAGAAGGAAGCCATTGTTGCTCAAAAGCTTGAAAATTCCTCCGATTTCTTCGATTTTCGAGCAATGGAACATGGGGAAGGCGCTTTTCAAGGCCAAGGACGTGGCCCGATCGCGGAGAGACGATTGGAGCTTGTCCGAATGAGGAGGCATTACACCCTTTCGCAATCGATTGCGGAGGAGCCCTACCCCGATGCTTGGCAACATTGGGCTTCTGATCCGAGTCTCCGAACGGTATACTTCGAATCTTTTCATTCCCTTTGTTGATTTCTTGTTTGAAATTTGAATTTTGGGTGATTTTTGAATTTTTTTTTGAATTTTTGAATGATTGATGTTCTTGGCTTTGAATCTTGATTTTGATGCTTTGCATGTTGCAATGATTATGTGGGCATCCCAAAATATGCATTTTGCTTGGAGAAAGAATTGGCCTTTTCGCCATTATTTTTTTTTGTATCCGAAAATTGCATGTGAAAATTTTAAAATTGTGAATTGTGACTTTGATTTTTTTTTTTTTTTTTAAATTTGAATATTGCATGTTGATGATGATTTTTTGAAATTTGAATATGATATTGATGAATGATGCAATGCATGCATTTTGTTTGGAAAGAATGGGCATTTTGCCAATATGAGATGTATGTATGTTTAGGATTTTTTTTTGAAAAGTGGGACGGATTTTTCCTCCCGTTGCATGTAAGATGGATGATATGCATGTATGCATTTTTTTCTTTTTTAGAAAATGGGACGGAGTTTTATTTCCGTCAACTTCTTGTAGGATATGCATGTATGCATTTTTTTTTATTGAAAATTGTTGAATGGGATTTGTTGAAAAGCGTCTTTTACGTGAGAAAAATAGGGCTATGTCTATTGCACGCCGTTATGCTGCCGAATTTTTTTTTTTAATGCATGTGTATGTTTTTTTTTTGTGCAAATGCAAATGCAATTTTTTTTTTTTTGACATTTTCTCTCTTTTTTTTTTTTTTTGCAGGGCGGAAACCGTTTTGTGGCCAGAGCAGCGGAACAAAATGAAGACTCGAGGATCGGTGGAGTCCGTAGTTGACTGTGGGATCGGCTTCCGGATGTGGGCCGAGGAGCTTTGCCGAGTCAGAGGCAGATTGTTGTCGAGACGGGGCTTTGGGAGTTCGTTGAGTGCTTGAGGGGCCGTGGTCAAGTTCCCTAAGAGCAAGGGCGATGTTTGCTTTGGCGCGGCATTGGTGGGACGCGACCCACACCTTTCACTTCTTACGGGGTGAGGCTACGGTTACGCCCTCCGATTGCAGCTGCGATCACGGGCTGTCCTTTAATGGACGCGGCATTGAGTGGCGGGATGGCTACGGCGATGCGGATCTACGAGCTCTTAAGGGATTTTCCCTATTCCCAAAAAGGGGATGGGGATGGAGTATGCCGTGGTCTACAAGGTAAGATTGTGGAGACCATCGTGAGTTACGAGGCGGGGAGGAGAGGATAGGCGCCGAGCGGATCGCTAGGGCCTTCTTGTGGTTTGCTTTTTCGAGCACCCTCTTTGGGCATCTTTGAGGACGGCGAGTCTTTGCCTTCTTGAGGTCCTTGGAGGACATGGAGACGGTCGGAGATGTCTCGTGGGGAGAGGCCGGGGTGGCGGAGCTTTACTTTGCTCTCGATAGGTACAGTAGGAAGGCTGTGAGCTCTTTGTCTTGCTTTGAGTTTGCCACTGGAGGTATAAGCTCTCTTTTTGCTTTCCCTCTCTTTTTTTTTTTTTTGAGCACGCACTTTTTTTTTGCCTTTGGATTGATTGGATTTTTACCTTTCGCGGTATGGGCGTTGGAGTTTTTCCACGTCACGATGTGGCGGCGGCCGGCGGAGTACGTCGGGCGTATCCGGCCATGCGGTCTTGGTCCAAGCATGCCCGGGAGAAGATAAGCTCCGGGCGTACGACTCTCAGTACGCGGATTGCCTTCCTTTGACGGAGGCCGAGACGGATGAGGGGATGATATTCTTCCCACAGGATCGCTTCGAGGTGGCGCGGTGAAGGGCGAGATTTGGACGTGCGGCGGAGGATTACGAGAGGTCCGACTGCGACGTCTATTATCTGGGAGAGAGGGTGACGCGTCAGCATGGCGTGAACTCGCCTTTGAGGACACCGGTGGAGCCTCCCGCTGATATGATGCACCCGAGTGATCGGTCCGTGACCTGGGATGATTACCGAGCCGGCCAGCACTTCTCGGATTTCGTGGCGACTGAGCCATATGCGACATTCGTCTTGAGGAGGCTGAGGATGCCTCAGGTTCTGGATAGAGAGGGGCTTGGGATCCCGCCGTACCCTCGGACGGATTTTTCATATATCCAGGATGGGGTCCGATTGAGGGTGGAGATTCCTCAGCCCGAGCGGCTTCCACGAGCTTTCCGGCCTCGTTCGGGTATGAAGGTATGGCTTCACCTTTTCCCCTTCTTTTTTTTGTCTCTTTTTTTTTTTTTTCTGTCATCATTTTTTTTTCAACTGTTTCTGACGCTTTTGCTTTCGTGCAGTTTTCGGAGGTGGTCGTCGAGGCGCGAAGCAAGTGATCGGAGCTAAGAGATTCATCGGGAGGATGGTCGCTTGCGGGGCTCCTCGAGCTAGAGCGAGGCGACCACGGCGGCGCACATCGAGACGGGAGGCTTCCCTATTCGCTCGGAGACTTCTTCGAGAGACTCCTCTGTCTCCTCTCCTTGATCCCCGCGGTGCGCCTTCGGATCACGTTATTCTCGGGGATCCACACGGGCGGGGACACGTACGCGGCATGGTGGGTCGTCTTCGTACGTTCAGGAGTCCGACGCCTTCACCTTCGGATACGACTTTTTCGCGGATCTCGGCTTGCCCTATCGGAGCGTGCCGGTTGGTCTGACGAGCCTCTTTACGGAGACGAGGACGATTACGAGCCCGAGATTTTCGGGGCTCTGAGGAGGCGGGCCCTAGTCGCAAGAGGAACCAGGGGACGGACATCGGGCGCTAGGGATTACGATTGATTACCCCACGATTTTTTTTTTTTTTTTTAGGCGATTTTACGAGATTTGTCTTGCTTATGCATTTTTATTATTATTTTTTTCTTTTCTTCTTTCTTTTTTTCTTTTTTTTTTTGGATGTTATAATTTAGGATTTTATTGATGTTTGTTTGTTGTTTTTTTTTTTTTTTGCACACTCTTTTTTGGAATGTAATAATTTAGGATTTTATTTTATGAATGCGGTGCGGTATGAATGCGGTGTTGCATGAGCCTTGTTTTTTTTTTTTGGCAAGGGTGTTAGTGTTTGGTATATGGACTGGTTTGGGGAGGTTTTTGCACGGGTTTCGAGCAACGGGACGGAATATTCCTCTTTTGGTGTAACGGCTTGAACATTGCAGATTTTTATGATGGAAAATAAACCTATCCGCGCGGATGGGGATTGCATCCGACATTGTCCTTTAATTTTGCTACGAGATCTGGTCTCACTTTATTTTAAATTCAAATATCCTCTTCAACCTCAGTTCAAACAGCCATTTTCGGGAGAAAGAGAGAAAAACCATGGAAAACTTTAGAAAAGCTCCATCAAAATTGTCCCAAGAATCCCAAATATCATTCTTCAACAAGTTCAAGGATTGGTCTAGGAGATTATGCATGAGAGGAGGTCCTTCTTTGAAGAAAGGTATAAGGTGAAGTGCTTATGGTCTCTCAAGGAATTGATTCCGGATTATGAGCTTTGGAGGGCTTCTTCCTCATTTTGGGATACTAGGAGGCATGTCTTTTGCCTTTCCTTCAACGAGATTGTTCCGACTGTCGAAGAATTTCGGGCCTTGCTTGGAGGTCCGGAGGTGGAAGAGATAGCGGTTCCTTTGCCGGAGGGGCTTCTTTTGTTGACGAGATTGTGCGTCCTCCTTCATCTTTCCGGAGGAAGCGCAAGGTATGATCCGCGGTCCCTATCATTTCGATATTTCCGGTCTTCCGATGATTTAGGGGCCTAGGCTTGGTGGATGATGCTTATTGGGATGCCTTTGCACTTTGTATGTTTGGCACCTGTTCATGGTCTATTCCTTTGGGATTTGCCATCGGTCTTTGTTGGACGTTGTCGTTCACTGTCGCCTGGGCAGAGATGTCGTTCCTTTGATTTTGGGAGAGACTTTTCATGCTCTCGACAGATTAGCTACCGGAAGGCGGTATATGCACGGGGGCAGCCCGTTTCTCTTGACCCTGTGGCTGATGGAGCGCGTGGGGGTTCTTCGGGAAACCTACGATATGATCGGGCCTTGGACTTTTGCCGGGAGAGGTGTTGATGTAGATTTTGTTGATCGGGGCTCGTGGGAGCGTTGGATGGCGGGTCGCGGGCGAAGATATCGAGATGATCGGTGCCTCATTGGCGGGTGGAGACTCGCGAGTGCTTCGAGGATGGGTCTCCGTGGTCATGCTTAGGGGCTTTCTCGATCCGGCTTCTATATTCCGGCTTTAGTTACGAGGCAGTTTGGCTGGAGCGGGTTCCTTTGGGGGACTTTGATGATATAGCCACCGGGGTGGTGGCTCCTGTTTCTATGGATGATCCCTCGGTGTTTCCATTTCTTTCCCGAGCATGGAGGTATGATGCCTTTCCTCCTCGGGTCATTCTCGAGCGTCCGAGACCGGTGTTCACGACCACTTGGTACTGGATTGGTATGAGAGGCATGCAGGAGAGACTCGGGTGGCTATTTTGAGACGGCGTGAGGCCATTGTGGGTGCGGAGGACTGTTTACGAGAGGAGGAGGGCCGAGGCGGGCCAACCCTCATGATAGGAGTGGAGACGTTTGTGACCGACTACGAGGCTTACGTCAAGAGACGGGAGAGGAGGGCTCCTATGCTACCGGCTAGGCTACACGAGATGAGAGATGACGCTAGGGCTACTAAGGCTCGACGGAGGCTGGTTTGATAGACCACTGTCCCTATACCGAGCTTGGTAGGAGGAACAACGATATCTTTCTGTTCGAGAAAAGAAGACTCGAAGGGGGAAGAAGAGGGGAGAGGCCAGTTCGAGTGGCTTGGAGTAACTCTGAGACTTCCGAGTATCCCTTTCTTGTCATAGCGGACACATTAGTTTGATTATGTATCTTAGTTTCTTTTAGCAGGTTGCCAGTTGTAGGAATGAATCGGGCTTAGACTCATCAAAGAGCTTTTAACTTGTAATGAACATTTGAATTGCTTTAGAGTTTTTCGACGCTTTCATGGTACGATCAATTGTATTGATGCCAAAGTATGGCTTTTATTTGTGCTTTAGACCGAACCGTTTAAATTTGCCCTACGTTCCCCTCATTTTGAGGAGCTCGGGTCTTCGTAGTTCAACTTTGATCTTTTTTGTTTTTTTGTTTTTTTTTGTGTTTGTTTTTTTTTGTTGTTGTTTTTTTTTGTGTTTTTTTTTTGTGTTTTTTTTTTTTTTTTTTGGTGCAACCCCGTTTTTACCTAGGCCGCCCTTTTCGGGTTTTCAACCTAGTTGGGTATTACTCTTTTAGCACTCTCTTTTTTTTGTTTTTTTTACGCGTAGTATCTGCGCGGCTTGTCACCATTCCTTGGGTGTACAAAGGGATTCCCGTCGAGGTGCAAGTTGCATGGCTCCTCAGGAGAAGATCTTACGGGACGACATACGGCCCGACCCATACGAGGCTCCCATTTGCCGAGGGGTTGATACGGTGGGGGCTTTTCTTTCAAAACGAGATCACCTTGTCGGATCTCCCGATGCTTTACTTTCTTGTTGAAGGCTCTGGCCATTCTTCCTGGTAGGCCGGATGTGTTCCATGGCCTTGATCGGCGTTCGTCTAGTAGGGCCGATTCATCATGGCGACTCTGGAGCCATTCGACCTCGTTGATCGGCTTTCCAACGGTATACGGAGCGAGGGTATTTCCGGCTCGATTGGGAGTACGGCTTCCATTCCGTATGTGAGGGCAAACGGTGTTTCCCCGGTTGCCGTTCGGCGATGTTACGTAGCCCCGAGTGCGAGTGTAACTTCTCGGGCCAATCTACGCCTTGGACGGACCATTTTCCGGATGATATTTTGAGTCTTGTTTCTTTGCTTGACGGCTCCGTTGGTTTGGGGCTGTAAGGAGATGACTTGTGACGGGTTGTCAGAATTACGCGGCGGTTTTCACATTCCCCTTCGAAGTAGGATCCATTATACGAGATGATTTCGGTGGCAACCCGTATACGCACATGATGTTTTCTTTGATGAAGAGGGCAACTTTCTTTGAATTGAGGATTTTGTAGGACTTGGCTTCAACCCACTTGGTGAAATAATCCACGGCTACCGGGACGAACTCGTGGCCGTTCTTGCACGATGGTGTGATTTTGCCTATGACATCAATTCCCCAAGTGACGAAAGGCCAAGGGGTTGTCATGCGGTATAACTCGTGAGGAGGCAAGTGATTAAGATTTGAGTATCGGCGACATTTGTCGCAGCTTTTGTGGCCCCGGATGCGGTCGGCTTCCATGGAGATCCAAAATACCCCATTCTCGGTATGATTTGCATCGAGCTCGAGCATTCATGTGAGGGCCGCAGTACCACCGTGTATTTCTTTCATGAGTTCGGTAGCCTCTTGTTTGTTGATACATCGCGGGAGGGGGCCTTGATAACGCTTTTTGTATAACATGTTTCCCAAAGAACATAATGGGAGGCGAGCCGCTTCGGGTGAGAGACTTTTCGCTTTGATTCCTTCTTTATATTCCCCATCTTCATTTTTGAAAGAGGCCTCGCCATCCTTCGGGTATTGGTAAATGCGAGTGTACCGGGGATCATCGGTCGGTTCGGCTTCCGCTTCAATTTCGAAGCAATAGGCGGGGTTTTCTCTTCTCCCGACTACGAATGGTTTAACGAGACTTTCCTTCGGGTATTTCGACAAGAGAGGCTAGTGTAGCCGAGCATCTGCGAACTGTTTCGGTCTCTTGGCGAGTAATGAAAGCTGATTTCTTTGAATTGAGCCACTAGTTCTTCCATGTAAGCATGATACTTACGCAAACCCGGATCCACGGTCTTCCATTTGTTAGAGACCCGATTGATGATGAGGGCGAGTCACCATACACCTCCAATTCCTTGATATTTCTTTCAAGGCGGCTTCCAACCCGGCTATGCAAGCTTCATATTCGGCGGCGTTGTTGGTGACTTCGAAGTTCGGCCTTGCTTGCTATGGGGGTGTGTTCGTCAGTAGGATCGACCAGAAGCATTCCTATCCCGTTCCCCCTTTTGTTTGACGCCCCGTCGAAGAAAAGTTGCCAGCGATTTTCTCCTTCTAGAGCGAAGATTCCATCATCGGGAAATTGAGGTTCAGGTCCTCGGGACTCATCACTTGGGAAATCAGCCAAATGTTCTGCCATTATGCGTCCTTTTACAGATTTCCTTGAAACATAAGTGATGTCATATTCGGCCAAAAAGAATGACCATTTCGCCAGCCTCATGGAGATGGAAGGCTTGTCGAACAGATATTTGATGGGGTCTATTCTTGAGACAAGATGTATCGGGTGAGACTGCATGTAGTGTTTCAACTTTCCCACTACCCAGACCAAACCTGCGCAAGTCTTCTCGCAAGCAGAGTAATTGAGTTCGCTTCCTTGGAGCTTTCTGCTTACGAAATAGATGGCGTTTTCGATCTTGGAATCTTTCTTCTCTTGAGCTAGCATAGCCCCAATTGCTGTATCCGTGACAGTTAGATATAGCAAGAGTGGCTTTTGCCGATGTGGTGGGCAGAGAATCGGGGGATTCACAAGGTATGCCTTGATCTGTTCAAAGGCAAGCTGACATTCTGGAGTCCATTCCGTGTAGGCATTTTTCTTCATCAACTTGAAGATCGGCTCGCGGATCGAGGTTAGGCGATTCTGGCGGCTTATGTATTGCGGTCTTCCCATAAAGGATTTCACTTACGTCGGTGTCGGGCGGCTTCATTTCAACTATCGCCTTGATTTTCAGGGGATCTACTTCGATTCCCCGTTCTGTCACCATATATCCTAGCACCTTACCTCGTCTTACACCAAAGGTGCACTTGGCTGGATTCAGTCTCATGCTGTGGTCTCGGAGGCGGCCGAAGAATTTTCTCAAATCAACAAAGTGCTGGCCATCTGATCCTCTGGAATGTATTATCATGTCGTCCACATAGACCTCAATTTCCTTGTGGATCATGTCATGGAACAGTGTGGCTGCCCTGCAGTACGTAGCCCCAGCATTCTTTAGTCCGAACGGCATGACCGTGTAGCAGTAGGTGCCCCAAGGGGTTGTGAAGGCTGTTTTGGCTTGATCCTCTTCTGCCATTTTGATTTGGTTGTAGCCGGCAAAACCGTCGACGAAGGATTTGACTTCATGGTTGGCCGTGGAATCTACCAGGATGTCGATGTTTGGCAAAGGGAAATCGTCCTTTGGACTAGCTTTGTTCAGATCCCTGAAGTCTACGCAGCATCGGATTTTTCCGTTGGCCTTGGTCACCGTCACTATGTTGGACAGCCATGTTGGGTATTCAATGACCCTGATGAAACACCTGCTACGAGCATCTTTTCTATTTCCTCTTTCACTTGTAGGGACCATTCGGGCTTAATTCTTCTTAGCTTACATTTCTTGGCTTGACTTCTGGGTCGAGCGGTATTCGGTGCTCAACTATGGAAGGATCGAGGCCTGGCATATCTTTATAGGACCATGCGAACACATCCACAAATTCTTTTAGCAGCTCAATTAGGGCATCCTTTTCAGTCCCTTCGAAGAAACCACCAATCTGCGTCTCTTTAGGCTCTTCCGCAGTTCCCAAATTCACACTCGTCAAAATCTCTTCGGCAGCTTGGGCTCGATTTTCCTCTTTCCGGACAACCTGCTTAAAGATTTCTTTGATATATTGTTCATTTAATGTGTCTGCCTCTTCATCTAGTGAATCGTTATTAACTGTTTTTAGATTTATTAGTAAATTCATCATTAGTTAAAGTGGCAATTAAGGGATACTCAGAAAGGTTCATCATTTCATTGAAGACGAAGGGGAATACAACGTTCGCTACAGACTCGTAGTCTTCAGGCGTAAGGCCATCGGACGACTCGAGAGACTCGAACTCAACAATGAGAGACTCGGAGGACTTTACAAAGGTTGACACGAAAGGACGGGGGACCAATCCAAGCTTGGTGATCATTTCCTCTTTGGTCGCGGACGGGCAGAGAGAGTTTCCCAATTCTTTAGCGGCATCGGCGTCGGTGGCTTCACAACTCGGGAAAGACATGGTCTCTGTGCTCCCTCTTCGATCGTTGCTATCATCTCTTTGTACGAACCAGAATCAATTGTGTTTGGCGTCGAAAGGCGAGCATGTGGATGTAGGGATCTTCCTCAATCACAGGGATTTCCGTTTCGTCACAATCGACCGCTCAATCCAGATGTAAGGACGTATAGCGTCTCGGTGCCTTGCTAGAAAAATCTCATGTCCCATACTCGAGCGGAAAGGCTTGGCGGGCGGTTCGGCAAGGAGGACGTCCCACACGACGTTCATAGATTCGAGCCGAGTGTCGGTGTATGTCGACTTTTATCATGAAAATCTCCTCGCTGGCGAGGCGAAGAATGGGTTTGCGGAATGCGACAAATCTGTGATTGAGGACCGGGGACTTGTGTGCACGTATCATGGCGGTGTTCGGCGTTTCCTTCCGATACGCCTCCAAGTGTTGGAAATAACAATTAAATTTGATGAATCGAACTTCTTCGGAGTCGCTCGCTTGAGTGTGTTGACATAGTTGGCATTCTTTGGATTCCAAAGGATCTTGGCGAGACTTGCCTCTTGAAGGATGTAGCCCGGTGTTTGACTGTGGGCATTCTTGGCTATTGTTTCGGCTTACGTTCCCTATGAGAAGCTGTCACCCCTTATGACTTCAAGGTCTCCCTGCCGGTTGATGAATTTGACGCATTGGTGGAGAGTGGAGGCTATGGCTTTCATGTGATGCAACCAAGGGCGCCCTAGTAGGGCTGTGAACTCGGAGGGGATATCCATTACATGGAACTTTGCGGGCACCATTTGGGTTTCAAACCAGAGTTCCAGAGTTACTGTCCCCAGAATGGGACGAGACGAACCGTCGTAGGCCTTGACAGTCCGGGTAGATGGGATTATACGCCTTTCATTTATGCGGAGGGCCTTCATCATGCTGAGGGGAAGGACGTTTACCGATGATCCATTGTCCACTAATACCCCAGGGAGTGATATGGTGTTGAGCCGAATAGTGATGTACAAAGCTTCATTGTGTTGGGAGACATCTCTTGGCAAATCTTCATCGCAGAAGGTGATCATACTCCCATATAGGTGAGGATCATAGATTTGGTCCTTGTCTCGGGATAGAGAGTCATCAAGCCAGTCACTTCGTGCTTTTTTCTTGCGAGGTAGAGCCTTTGCCGAAGCCCCTGGGTTATACTGATGCCTTTTGTGGCGGTTGCCATCTCCGGTCAACATGTTGATTGAGTGGGAGCGCCAAGCGGCGTCGGTTTTCTTCATCGGTGTATACTCGGGAGCTGGACAAACCGAACCTTGGGCGACCCCCGAGGGGTTGGACTTACGTTCTGCGGTACTGCGGTATCCGAAGGTCTCAATTCCGTCGTTGGCAAGGCTTTTACTGTTCTTTTACCCCTTTTTGCTTTGGGAAAGGCTGACTGGAGTAGAGTACATAATAATCAAATCCCCAGCATGGCTCCCAGAGCGTTCCCACTTGTTATCACCGGCCTCGAATCTCTCCTTCCAATTTTCTTTGGGAGGAAATTTTCTTTTTCTTAGGAGGACGGTCCTCGTGTATCCGAATTCTGATAGTCCCTTTCAAGGCAATCGGGACGATCACAAATATCCCACCAAATGTGTTCTACGGTGGTGGCGGATTTGGGACCTCGGGTTGGCGGTCTTGGAATGACTTTGAGTGGAACCGGTCGGGGATCTGGCTGTGGGCTCGTGCGGAAGCGAGTGATTGGACTCCGCCGGATAATGAGAGATATTGAGGTCCCGGGAACGGGCATATGTTTGTCCTTCAAGGTAGCCCCGATCGGTTGGGATATTGTTAAGGTCCCGAAGTGGCGTGTGGCCTCTTCAATCCGTGCCTGCTGTGTGCATTGCAGCATTCTTCCGGGGCTTTGATGGCTGACCATATTTCTTCAACTGTTCACGATTTTCATCACTCAGCCGATACTTGCGGGATCATCACTTTGAGAGGGGACAGCGACGGTATACCGAACTCTTTCGTCCCCGGCTGTTTGGGGGCCGGTTGCCTGTAAGGCGACGGGCGGGAGTCCGGCGGTGGGAACATAGGAATCTTGGGGTGGCATCTTGATGTATCACGGACGATTAAGAAGAGGAGGAGAACCCTCTTCCTTCTTTGCGGTAAAAGTGCCATCGGAATTGAGGCGATAGTCGAGCCATGACTTGCGACAACCCCAAAAGGTCATCAATTTGAGCCTCATGTCGAAGTCTCATCTGTTCTACCAACTGGATCCAATCGGGTGCTGCGAGGGATTTTGGAGGACGGAGACAACGTTATCCCCATCATTACCGGCTGATGCAGCCATTCTGAAACCCGGAGTCGGAACAAACGGCGAAGCCGACGACGCGCTTGACTCTTCCCAACTAATCAAACGATTACCCGGTGCCCGAAACCAAGCTTTGTGCGGAGGCTGCGGGGAAAGGACACGAAGGTTCAGATGTGCAGGAATGGAAGGAGGGTAGGTGTTTGGGCTTTTGGCTCATGCAACATGCGATTATTTGTTCATGTTTACTTAAAACATGCTTTATTAACCTAATCGGTTGGAAAAGATTGCTCTTCTTTTCGCAAACTACTGCGGATCTGGATCAGTGGGCCCCGTCACTACATCTATAAGCCCTCGTATTCCACCCGTATTTCGACCTCCCGGGGTGGACATCCCCGGGCGAGGGTCCTATAGGGCAAGCGGGTCCCACCGACCGAAAGAAAACGATCCTAAAAGTCGGCGGGTAATCGAGTCTTAACGAGCATTCGATGTAAATTACGGACAAAGGCGACGTCAAAAGTCAAGATCATGTCCGAGGGCTCGACGAAAAGTCGGCATGATTTGGACCGATAAGCGTCCACAATTGATCTTGACTTGTCGTCGGTTAAGCCGTAATTAGGCATGGAATAATCATTAATCCTTGATGACTCGGTGTCAATGCTTGGGAGTCGAGTGTATAATTTGTGCCGATCGAGCCGAAGTCAAGGCGCCGATCAATATCTTGGTCAAAGTCTGCGGCGGAAAACCGGCGAACTTCGGCGATTAGGGTCCCCGAAAGATATTGAGTCGGTATGCCGACAAAGGCTTGAAAGGAAAGGTCTATACACATACGGGGCATGACACGGACCCGGACTAAAAACCAACCGGGTCTCGGACAAAGTGTGTCACGGACAAGTGCATGGTCGACACGAGGCTCCATGGGATATTTGGGTAGTCCTGTGCTCATCCGAGAGGCGTAATAAGACCAAACGGACCGCGACAAGGATTTCCCCGGGTTAGGGACGTAAAAATATGATGCATGATTTTTTTTTGAAAATTTTCTTTTTTGAAATTTTTTTTTTGAATTTTTTCTTTTTTTTTTGAAAATTAATGAACACATAAGCACATAAACACAAAAATTCCGACAGTTAGGGACATGATTTCCGATAGTCAACACTTTGACTTTTCCCGAGGCGGCCAAAAACAAACACGAAAACTGTGCAAAAATCAACACACACACACAAAGGATTTTCAAATGTTGAGACGGAAGCTTGACCCTCAAAAGTTTTTCTTTTTCTTTTTTTTTGAAAAGATAAAACTTGTTAGTCCCCAGCGGAGTCGCCACTGTGATGATGTGTCGCCATTTTCTCGCGGGAAATGAAATTCGATTCCTTTCGTAGTTTCTTTGAAAAAAAAAACCAAATACAACCCGGGAAAAAAGAACGGAGTCGCCACGCCATTTTTGTTTTAAGGGCCAAAACATTGAAAAAAGCCCGAGATCAGAAATTTGGGTTCGGAGGTCATGTTACACGCCGGGAAGGACGTTAGTGTGCACCCGGAATGCCTCGTAAAACGAGTCTTCCAAGCTGAAAATCATTTGTGTGTGTGTGTGTGTGTGTTTTGGCCAAAATAAGTTGAAACTCAGAAAACTAAAAATTGGGATATCTTTTTAAGACTTTAAACTGATCCCATGATTTTTTGAAAGATTTTTGGATTGAGATTTGGTACTCAAAAGACCTTTTGAAGTTGAGAGCCATTTCTGCCAGAATGAAAAAGGCAGTGGACCTTTGATTTTGAAATGGATTCAAGGGTCTTAAAACTTCATAATCTGGATAAACTCAGAGAATCAAAGTTGTTCCAGACACCTTAAATAAGATTTGTGCGAAGGAATTTTCCATTTTGGAGAAGATTTGAGGGGTAAAAACCTTCTGGAAACCTCAGATATGAGATCTGGATTCCCAGAAGCTGATGAACTAGCCTCTGAAAGAAAATTTGAAAAGAGGAGTTTTACTCACCCAAAAAATAAAGTAAAAATATGTATGGAAAGATATGGATGTTGGCTACAAAAAGTGTTTTGTAGTCAACACCTAATTCCACATTTATCTGTGTCCAAAAAATTAGACCATGGACTGAGGTCTGAGAAAATTGCTACTGGACAGCAACTTCTCAAGAAAGAAAATATGATTTAAAGGGGGGGTTTTGCATCCATGCTTGTCCCCATTTCCCTAGGTTTTGGTTAGTGATCACTAGACATTTTAGTGGTGAATCAACTATACCAAACCATCCTTGGGGTACATTAGGACTAAGCATTTCATTTGCTTGGGAAGGGGATTTTTATCCTTTGAAAATGAGATTTGATACTTGAAAATGGTTTTTAGGGTTTTGAAAATGAGTTTTCTTTGCAAGAAAGTAAGAGAACTTGAAAATAATTTTGATCTTTGTAGAAGATCATACATGGAGATGGTCTTCCATGGTGATCTTCTTAGATCTAAAGCAAGAAGATGAAAGAACTACATTTTGTAGTTTGCAAACGCATGCATGGTTGGAGTTTAGGGTAAGGAGAAGGAGGGTTTACCAATCTTCCTTGTGTTCTTGAGTTTTTGGCTTGAGTGTATGAGTGTTTAAGGCTTAAGTATGAGAGTGAGTGGATGAGTGTGAGTTGGGAAAGATTGGAGAGAAAATGGTGACAATTCTTGAAGAATTCTCACTGTTTTCTCTCTATATTTCGCCAGAGGTTCTGTGCAATTGGTGTTGTTCCTCCTTATTTTTGTGACTGGAGGGCTCAATTTATAGCCCTCTGAAAATGACAGACTCATCTGCGCGGATAGGGTTGCTTGGCGTGCACTGTTCATTAAATGCAGCTCCAGCTTTGGACAGGAAGAATATTTCTTTTGAAAATTCAAATTAACAGCCAGTTTATTGTTTCCAGCCATTTCTATTTATGGTTTTCTTCCTTTGTTTTGCTTTTTGAGATTCTTTTTGAGGTTTAACCTTAAATAACAATGCCCATTTTACCCTCATTTTGTTAGAAATGTTAGGATTGTTAGGAATTGTTAGAAATGTTATAACTTTCGTTAATTTTCTAACGAAAATTCTAACAAGCTCAAATTGGAGCACTTACACTCGCAGCGTCGAAGGGTTTCCTAATTACGTTCTTTTGATTCCGTTTGGCTGAATTTTGACTTTCAAACTTGGGGTATTTTAGTCATTGGTTTATTATTGTGTTTTAGGGTTTTAAGAAGTATTTAAACATCTTTTTAGGGCTGGATTAAACTTAGTTTTTGATTGATTAATTTGAAGAGTTTTCTCTTTATTTTCTGGTGGATTCCAGTTAATTTCTGGTGGATTCCAGTTATTGTGTTCTTAGGGTTCTTCGCTTGAGAACTCTTGTGTTTAGTGCGCTAAACACAAATCTATCCTGCATCCGTGCTGCGTCATCTTATTACATTTGCCAGTATATGATAGATCTGACTTTGGAAGTTTGACATACTATGTAAGTATCAAAGAAACAATTTACCTTGCAAAATTAATATCTTCAAGCTAGTTGACCATCCACTTGTGATAGCTTTTAGAAAACAAATGGCTTTGACTACAAGTTGCATCCTAAAAGTGTCGGCTTGAGACTGTATGATGGAGATGAAGCTGCACTGGCACATTAAGCATGCCAAACCATCGGGTCATTCTATTTAATATCTAGATATTATTATCTTCTTGTAATATTTCCTGGTTAGTCTTATCCTCCACCATTTGATATTCCCAAAGATTATTCATACCTCTTGATATTCACTTTTGTCCAGGTATCATGAATGTCAGCTGAAGAGGTTTAGAGCTTTTAATGGTGTTATCTAGTTTAAATAAGGAAGAGTTTTGTATTATGGAGGAGTTTTTGAAATAAAAGTTACAGAAGAAGTTCTTCTTTATCCTGATAGCACTTTATCGGGTATTCTTCGAATCAACGGAATTGTGTTTGTGTTCTTGTATTTATTCGTGTTCATATAAAGTGTTCTTTGTTGTCATATACCCTTCCCTGCGTCAGTTGGTATCAGATTCTGCTAACGACCCACACCATGCCGCCTCGCCAACGACATCAACCAAATGCCCAGCAGGACAATGACCATCTTGACGAACGTATTAATTTGTTATCCCGTGAGTTTGCTCAGATACGTACAACCCAGGAGGCAATTTTGGAGATGTTACAGGCCCAACAAGTGAACCAGGGACATCCTCATCATGCTAACCGTGATGATCCAGTGACCTCTGATGATGATGCCACTATTGACAACCCCTTCGCACCAGTCGCGGCTAGGAATGAACGTCATGTTAATAATGCTCGTCGTTAGGAATCTGGTCTGAAAGTGGATATACCAGAATTTCAAGGCAGCGTTGATCCAGATGAGTTTTTAGATTGGTTAGCAACTGTGGAAGAAATTTTGGAGTACAAGGAAGTTCCTGCGGATAGAAAAGTGGCACTTGTTTGTACACATCTGAGAGGTCGAGCTTCAGCATGGTGGAAACAACTCAAGACTCTGCGCTATCGTCAGGGAAAAAATAAATTAGTATCCTGGGAAAAATTTACCCAGGAACTGAAGCGTGAATTTTTACCATTCAATTATACCCGCACTCTGTACCAGCGGTTGCAGTATTTAAAACAAGGGACCCGATCTGTTGATGCCTATTCTGAAGAATTCTACCAATTGCTTGCGCGGAATGAGGTATTTAAATCACTAGACTAGCCGGTGTCACGCTACGTGGGTGGTCTTCGATTGTCTTTTCAAGATACATTGAACTTGATGTCCCCAGCAACAGTATCCGAGGCTCACCAATGTGCAGTTGTTTTGGAGAAACAATTTGCTCGATGAACAATTCCTTCTCCTACACTGCCGACACCATGACCAGATCGTACAATCACATCCTTGGAATCTCGTCTCACAGCAAGTCGAGGTCAGCAATCTGCAACAGCTCAGCGCACCACCACTACGCTTGGTGCTTCATCCTCAATTCGGCCAGGAGCATGCTTTTCTTGTGGAGAATTTGGCCATCGCCAAGCCAATTGTCCCAAGATTACTGAAAATCGAGGCCTTCTTCTTGATGATACAGAGTCAGGTGACTATAGTGGACCTCCAATATTTGATTCTAAATCTCTGCCATTAGATAAGGAAGAAATACTTACAGGTGATGTTGGCCAATCTTTAGTTTTGCGTCGAACTTATTTGGCTCCTAAATTTGATGCACCACATGCACAAAGACATAATATTTTTGCATCCACATGCACAATTAATGGGAAAGTGTGTCGTTTCATTATTGATTCTGGTTCTTTCGAGAATGTGATAGCTGCTGATGCAGTTGTTAAGCTTTCTTTATCTACCGAATTGCACCCTCACCCATATCATTTGGCTTGGTTGCAACGTGGAACTTCTATCACAGTGGATAGACGAGTGATGATAAAATTTTCTGTAGGGTCAAAATATACATATAATGTTTGGTGTGATGTTGTACCGATGGATGCATGTCATCTTCTATTGTGTCGGCCATGGCAATTTGATAGAGAAGTAGTTCATGATGGTCGTCTCAATACTTACAGTTTCTTGTCAGGAGGTGTAAAGTTTGTCTTGGTTCCTTCCATTCCAAGTGAGCCAACTCCTAATCATGTTCCTAATCAGATTGGTCAAGTCATTTTATTATCTTACAGGGCTTTTATGCAAGAGATGGTTTCCTCTCCCGACGTCTACCTACTCTTGGGGCATGACACTTCGGCGGAAACATTTCATCCTACACCAGTCCAGCCTTTATTGAATGAATTTTCAGATGTCTTCCAAACAGAGCTACCATCTGGTCTCCCTCCTCTCCGTGATATCCAACACCAAATTGATTTGGTTCCCGGTGCATCATTACCAAATTGTCCGGATTACCATATGAGTCCAGCTGAACATGAAGAACTGCGGCATCAAGTTGAAAAACTATTATGTAAGGGACACATTCGTGAAAGCCTTAGTCCATGTGCTGTACCCGCCTTATTAGTTCCAAAAAAAGAAGGGGGTTGGCAAATGTGTATTGACAGTCGGGCAGTGAATAAGATCACGGTGCGTTATCATTTCCCAATTCCGAGATTGGATGATTTACTTGATCAACTTGGTGGCGCTATTATATTTAGTAAGCTGGATTTAAAGAGTGGCTATCATCAGATCCGTATTCGTCCGGGCGACGAATGGGAAACTGCCTTCAAAACACGTGAGGGACTTTTCGAATGGTTAGTGATGCCTTTTGGATTGTCGAATGCTCCAAGCACATTCATGCGTGTCATGAATCAAGCCTTGCGTCCACTAATTGGCAGTTACGTTGTCGTTTATTTCGATGACATTCTTGTCTATAGCAAATCAGTTTCAGATCATCTTGGCCATCTTCTCAGTTTTCCAGATCCTTCATTCTGAAAAGTTTTATGCTTCGCCGTCTAAATGTTCTTTTTTTACAGATTCAGTTTTATTCTTAGGGTATCGAATTTCGGCAAATGGCATCAGTGTTGACCAAGCAAAAGTAGCAGCGGTGCAGGCTTGGCCAACGCCAAATTCAATAACAGAAGCTCATAGTTTTCATGGTCTTGCATCGTTTTATCAGAGATTTATACCTCACTTCAGCACCATCATGGCCCCAATCACTGATACAATGCATAAAAAAACCTTCATACGGACTTCTGATGCTGATGATGCCTTCCACAATATAAAGAATCAACTCACATCAGCCCCACTTCTAATCTTGCCAAATTTTTTGAAACCATTTGAGTTGCATTGCGACGCTTCCAAGGTGGGTATCGGGGCAGTTTTAAGTCAGCAAGGACGTCCTGTTGCATATTTCAGCGAAAAAATAACTGGTCCACGCTCTAGATACAACACTTACGACCTTGAATTTTATTCAGTTGTGCGGGAGTTGCGTCATTGGCGCCATTATCTGTTTCATCGTGAATTTGTACTCTTTACAGATCATGAAGCACTCAAGTACCTCGCTGGTCAAGACTCACTCTCAGAACGCCATGCCAAGTGGGCTGCTTACCTACAGCAGTTTACATTTGTAATTAAACATCAATCTGGCTTATCTAATCGTGTTGCTGATGCTTTAAGTCGTCGACGAACTCTTTTGTGTGACATGCGAACAGAGGTACAAGGCTTTGACACATTTCGTGATTTGTACACTTCTGATCCTTATTTTTCTGAAGTTATAGCTGGTGTCCAGAATGGTGATCGTTCTGATTTTGTTATCCATGATGGCTTTCTCTTTAAGGGTAATCAGTTATGTGTGTCGACTAGTAGCTTGCGCATACGTTTGATTTCTGACACTACAAAAAAAGTCATTTTTAGGGACATCATTTTTTGGGTCGTAATAAATTACTTGTCCCTATTAATTACTTAATAAGACATCCAACGCGGTTGAGCCTAAGGGACGGTGGTTTTCACTACTAAGTACGCTAAAAAAAAAAAAAAAAAAAAGAAAATAAAAAACAAACGAGGAAAAACCCTTTGCAGTTGCACCTCTTCCAGTTCTCCCGGCCTATCTTTCTCTCCCTCTGCCTGCATGCTGCACGCTACTCCCTCTCTTTCTCTCCCTCTGCAAATCAACCGGCGTAAACCCTAGAATCAAACACAGTTCGTCGGTTCTCCCCTGCAACGCTTGGCGCTAATCCCTCTCTTTCTCTTCCTCTGCAAATCAACCGGTGTAAACCCTAAAATCAACCACGGTTCATCGGTTCGGCGATCAATCTCAGTGTGTATTCTTCATATTATTAGTTCAATTCTTCAATTTTGAAGCATAATCGGGATATTTGCTATTATTGTTACCTAAAATTGGGTTTTCTTATTTCTAGGCGAGAAGTATCCTCCGACGTTTTGTCGATTATCCAACCCAGGTATGATCAGTAGAATCCTCCATCGATTGATATTTCTCACAACCCATGATAATGGGTTGTTTCTTTGAAGGTTCGTGGGATTTAAAATGATTCGGAAAATAAATAATCAATTGCACACACACATGTTTCCTCTCTGATTTGCTCCATTATTTTACTGTACTTATTTGTATGAATTTAAAATAAATGGATTTTGGTCAATGTTCTTTCACGAAGAAGCTTGATGCTGCTTCTCTTATTCTGCAGTTAGAAGGAAAATCCCTTTTTCTCCTGCACTCATTCTTGCAACAAGAAGGAGCAACTCTAGTTCAGTTCGATTTTGAAGTGTTCTATTCTTTGAATCGTACTTGTAGTGCATCCGTTCTTGCTAAAGTTAGATTTTGAGCATTCTCGTTCATTATATTTTCCAGCCATCACCATCTCGAATTATCTCGTTGAATCTTTCTTTTGCTTATAAGATCAATTGAGCAACTTTTTTTTCTCCAGTGGCCAAAATTTACTTCATAGAGTCCTTACATTCTCAGGGTGCTAATCAACGAGATTAACACGAGATGATGTATATTAGTAATATCTTCATTATATTGGTTTATAATTAGAGACGCACAATTGATTTTTAAGGACAACAAAGCTGGTCTTTTAATTGTGCAAAACCTTTTCTTTTTTGGAACTTTTCAATTCCCTCTTATGACATGTTATGTTGAATGATTTGCTTTTTATTTGTGACAGCAGCATTACAATGGTTATGGATAAGAGTTGGATTGTACTACGAAATAGGACTTCTAAGCAATACAAAGATGGGGTTGAAGCTTTCTTAACCTTTGCTTGTAGAGAGAAAAATACCACTGCAGATGTGATTTCGCCCGTGTAGTAAGTGTCGCAATCGTTATTACCACAATCTAGAGATGGTAAGGATACATATAGAGATGCATGGGTTTGATAAAAGTTACTTAGTTTGGAATCGTCATGGAGAGAACTTTGTGAGTGAGTTGAATATAAATTCTAATACTTCGGAGGATGACATGTTAAATGGTGCTACAACGATTGAGGGTGCTATAACGGCCAATATGATCTCTTTAGTCCATGAGGGAATGGGGTTCCACCAAGCATCCAATGAACAATCAAGTAATGATGAGCACGTAACTCATGATGATGTTAATTTTGAAGATGCTTTTGAGCATGATGTTATGGGGTCTAATGAAGATGTCACAAATTTTTACAGACGCTTAAAAGATGCCGAGAGTGAGCTTTATGATAACTGTCCAAAAGGAGTAACAGAACTCTCGTTTGTCGTTGAACTCTTAAATATAAAGCAAGTCAATAATCTAACAAATGCAGCTGTCACACAAATCTTGAAGTTCTTGAGAAAGATTTTCCCAATGGCTAGAATTCCAAAATCTTATTATTTGGCTAATAAGCTAACTTCAGACTTGGGGTTCAATTATGTGACTTGGGATGCGTGTCCAAATAGTTGCATGCTTTTTCGTGGTGAAGATGCAAATCTAGAAAACTGTGAAATTTGTGGTGCATCTAGATATAAGAATGGTGGTGCAAGTCAGAGTGGAATTGTAGGTGAAAGTCAAGGAACAAGTGAAGGTGCACCAAGTAAGAGAGTACCTGAAAAACAAGTTAGGTATTGGCCTTTAAAGCCAAGATTGCAAAGACTATTTTGGTGCTCTCATACAGCTCCACTTATGAAATGGCACGAAGAAGAACGTATTAAAGATGGTGTAATGAGGCATCCGTAGATTCTCTCGCTTGGAAAAGATTTGATGAGGACAACCCTTCTTTTGCTAGTGAAAGTCGTAATATTAGGCTTGGACTAGCAACTGATGGCTTTAATCCTTTCGGAAATATGAGCATCTCTCACAGTACATGGCCTATTGTTCTCATACCTTATAACTTACCCCCGTGGTTGTGCATGAAAGAGTCAAACTTCATCTTGTCTGTTCTCATTGATGGGCCTAAGGGACCTTTAGATAATATTGATGTTTATCTACAACCATTAGTTGAGGAGTTAAAAGAATTGTGGGAGGATGGCATCTCTACATACGATGTATCAACTAAAAATTTCTTCCAATTGAAAGCATCCTTGTTATGGACAATTAATGATTTTCCTGCATATGCTAATTTATCTGGTTGGAGTACAAAGGCAGAATTTGCATGTCCTAATTGCAACAAAGATAATCAAGCAACAAGATTGAGTCATGGTGGTAAGTTTTGCTATTGGGGTCATCGCAGGTTCTTACCTCCTCGCCATAGGTTCAGGAATCAGAAAGCTGCTTTTGATGGAAAACTAGATACTAGACCAGCCCCTCCTAAGCTTACTGGATCTCAATTGTTAAATGACGACGCCATCGAAACTGTGTACAAGAAAGAAGATGTGTTCAGAAACTGTGTACAAGAAAGAGGGAACAAAGAGAGAAAGAGCTTTCCAAACGGGCAAAATCACAACCTAAGAAAATACATAACTGGAAGAAGAAAAGCATATTTTGGGAATTACCATATTGGAAGAATAATGTAATTCGCCATAATCTTGATGTTATGCATGTTGAAAAGAATGTATGTGATAATGTATTGTTCACAATATTAGGTGTCAAAAAGAGAACGAAGGACAACTCAAATGCAAGGAAAGACCTCAAAGCCATGAATATTAGGCATGAGTTGCATCTCATTCCACGAGGGGAAAGTAAAGACTATTTCCCTCCGGCAGAGTATACAATGACTAATAGAGAGAAGGAAATATTTTTAAAAGTGTTGAAAGATGTTAGAGTCCCTGATGGTTACTCTTCGAATATCTCACGATGCGTGCACCTCACCGAACGCACAATTTGGGGTCTTAAGAGCCATGATAATCATATATTAATGCAACAACTACTTCCCATAGCAGCAAGAAGGGCTCTACCAAAGCATGTTGTACAAGCATTGCTTGAGTTGAGCAATTGTTTTGCAGTATTATGCTCAAGTGTGAATACTTTGGCTGATCTAGAGAAATTTGAAGATCGCATGGCACTTACGCTTTGCAGTCTTGAAAAGATATTTCCACCGAATTTCTTTGATGTAATGGAGCATTTGCCTATACATTTGGCAGAAGAGCTTTGTTTAGCAGGGGCCGTGATCTATCGTTGGATGTATCCAATCGAAAGATATCTCCATACATTAAAGCTCTATATGCGTAATCGAGCTGGACCAGAGGCATCAATTGCTAAAAATGTCCTTTTACATGAATGTATGACTTTTTGTACAAGGTACATGGATGATAGTGTGGAAACAAAGTCTAATCGTCCTGCTAGAAATGATGATGGAGGTGAAGAACATGGTCGTGGATTAGGAAAAAAAGTGGATGTTGAGCTTGATGATATAACATTCATACAAGCACATCGATATGTTCTTGGAAATGTTGCGGCATTGACACCGTTCATCGAGTAAGTTTATTTGAATATAGAAATATAAGTATATAATTGAGTGTATTTAGAAACTAATATTATTTATATTATATTGGCAGAAAACACATAGCTGAGCTTACCTTAACGTACCCCCACAACTCACAGAAGCATCTTGTTAATCGTAAGCATAATGAAGAGTTTCATTTATGGTTACGCAATCATGTAAGTAAATTTTATATGGTCAATAACCCTTTTTATTCATGTAGGTAACTTAAAGTTTATTTATTTTTAACGAGTGTAGGTCAACGAAGCTATTAACGATGACCAAATTACAGATGAAATAAGGAGTTTTGCTCTAGGACCTCGAAGGAATGCATATCGTTATAAGTCATACATAATATCTGGCTTCCGTTTTCGAACCAAAAAGGTCGATATGAGTAGGAAGACACAAAACAGTGGGGTTGTTCTAAAAGCAATTCAAATGAGTTATTCCAGTAGTAGAGATTCAAATCCTCGTGCAGGGGATGTTCTCTATTATGGAGTATTAACTGACATCCTTGAACTTCATTATCTTAATGGTATGAAGTTTGTGTTGTTCAAATGTGATTGGGTTAATTCAAGAGGAGGAAAGATGGTAGATGAATTCAATTTTACGCTTGTGAACTTCAACCATTTGCTATATAAAGATAATCGTGTTGGCGATGAACCTTTCATATTAGCATCTCAAGCAGAACAAGTCTTTTATGTGCAAGATCCTATAGAACCGAATTGGCATGTTGTTGCTCGAATGACTCCAAGAGATAGGTTTGACAAGTACTCAGTAGTTGAAGAAGAATTGGAAGTCTCTCGAGTAGAGCCGTTCAGTAGGCAACAGTTAGAGCAAAATCAAAACATTTCCTGGTTGCGACAATGTGTAGATGGAGTTGTGATTGATACAACCGTCCCCGGGGATGATGATGTCGAAGAGGATGACTAGGTAAACCTTTGACTTAATCAACTTGCTTGTATTAGTAACAGTGATATCATCTTGGTATAATGACTAGGTAAACGAGCTCGTTCCTTCTTACTTCTTATATAATTATATAATTATATATATTAGAATCTGTAAATGTCAATTGCGATCCTTGTTTTTATTATTATGAGACTGATAAAATATAACAATACGAAGTGCATCTTAATAGTTGCTAGGTTATTGCAGATGTAATTATTTGCTCCATGTTCCAACTGATGGGGTTGAGGGATTAGCTTGTTTGTGATTGCTTACTTGGAATGTTTGTGATTAATTATTTTTGTGTGATGGGGTTGAGGGATTAGCTTGTTTGTTATTGCAGATGTAATTATTTGCTCCATGTTACAACTGAATCTCATTGCTGTTTGTTCTGTTTATAATCCTTAGTGGCTTATTAGGATGCGTTTATAGTATGCTAATTCTTTAGTGGCTTATTAGGATGTGTTAATGCTATGAACTGATCAGTTTTAGCATATCATATTGCCTTGTCGCCTAATTAGGATACAAAAGTGCTATGAGTTGATCGATTTCAGTGTACCTTACATGGCTAATTAAGGTGCATAGATGCTATGAGCTGATCAATTTTGGTGTCCGCTACGTGGCCTTATTCGGATGGATTAATGCTATGAGCCTATCATTCCGCTTGCTATATAGCCTAATTAGGATATTACAAGCAATTCTGATTTCATTCGTGCAATCCAAATATACTTTTTTTTTATCTGGTCATTGCCAAGTTATGATGTTGGAGTGGTTCAAAGTTTTCCTTTTTATCAAGTGTCCGTTTACTTGATGTAGTCTGTAAATGCCCTTGGCTGGGCACTTTCTTTTTGTTCTTACAGGTATAAAACCGTTAATTAACTTTTATTAGAAACCAAATGCTAAGTAAATGGTTTGAACTGATCAAATGTTAGTACTCCCTCCGTCCCAACTATCCTTTTCAGTAAAAGCTAGATCCTGACAGTCTAATTCGTGCATAGACTTCCCTGATACTTGTATCATAAGTCATAACAAAGATGTGGCCGAAGCAAGTTGAGCTCAAATCTGATGTTCTTTCCTGAGTTTGTTTTTTCCTTGAATCTTTTATAGATCCAATCACAGGTCAGACTTAGGAGAATTAGTAACAGTGATATCATCTTAGTTACTTGATGGTTGCTGAACTGTTCTGAGAATTAATGACTTATGTTTTAGTTTTTAACTGACTTTTGCTCATACTTACAGAAAATCGTGTACAACTTTCCATATTTTTGTTTAAACAAATTGTAGTACTATACTATTTCTTCGTTAACGTAATATTTTTATTTTTTACAGGTTTCATTGCTTAATAGTTGCATATTGGTTTACATGAAGAGCTCGATCAAGGAACGATATGATGAAGAAGCAATTTTTTGGGAAATACTTTGTTTGACTGCATCATTTGCAATTTAGATGATTAGAACTAGTTAGAAACTTATTTAGTCAAATTATTTCAAATAGAGATTCGAACTACTTCTAAAGAATCTAATTTTGTTTTGATTAATTGATGACTTTATTTGGATGATGTAGTTGATTATCTTTGGTTTATATACTTTGATTTTGGTGGTGTCGTATGCATGAGTTTGTGTGCGTTTATTTATGTATTTGGATCTTGTAAATTAGGAAATATTGTCAGTTATTTATTGAATGATAAATATTTTAGATTTTGAGTTTTTGGGCTACATTTTAATTATTCCAAAATGACATTTGGGACGGGGACTAGTTCCCTAATTATTACCCGCCAATATTTCTTTCTGGCGGCAAATATTATTAGGGTCGGCTTTGCCGTCTCAAAAAACTCGTCCCAAATATGTTTTGCCTCCAAAATTGACCCGCCAACTTTTTTTTTGCCGCCAAATTTCTCCCGCGAAATAAATAAATAATAAATTTTATTAAATAATAAATATTATTAGGGACGCCAATTTACCGTCTTTAAAAACGTATAGGGACGGTGACGGGGGTCCCTAAAATATTTAGGACGCGTATTAATTAGGACCCCCTATCCCCGTCCTATATGCCGTCCTTAATACTTTTAGGGACGGGAAAATGGGTTTTTGGAACGGGACTTTGCCGACCCTAATGTTGTTATTTCTTGTAGTGTGAACTGCATTCAGCTGGACATATGGATCGTGATCGTACTATCAATTTACTGCAGCAACGTTTCTTTTGCCCTACTTTACGACGAGATGTCACGCGTTTTGTTTTGCGTTGCCGTACATGTCAGCTATCTAAAGGTTCAGCTACAAATGCAGGTCTGTACCGTCCTTTACCCGTGCCTACTCAACCTTGGGCAGCAGTGAGCATGGATTTTGTTTTAGGACTGCCAAGAACACAACGAGGCCATGACTCAATTTTTGTCGTGGTTGATCGTTTTTCTAAAGTGGTCCACTTCATTCCTTGTAAATGTACAACAGATGCAGTGCACGTGGCTCAGTTTTTCTTTCGTGACATATATCGGCTTCATGGACTACCATTATCCATTTTTTCTGATCGGGACACCCGATTCTTGAGTCATTTTTGGCGATCATTGTGGCGTATGGCAAATACCCAACTTAACTTCACCAGTGCTTATCATCCCCAAACGGATGGTCAGACCGAGGTGGTGAATCGTTCTTTCGGGAATATCTTGCGATGTTTGGTGGGCGATAATGTAAAGTCCTGGGATGCAAAGATCAGCCAAGCTGAATTTGCTCACAATTCAGCTGTTAACAGAAGCACCGGTTTGTCTCCATTTCAAGTCGTCTATGGTTATGTGCCACGGGGACCTGTGGATCTCATAGTTCTGCCGTCACACACTACACATAACACCCAAGCTTCTGACTTCATTTCTAATCTCCAGAAAATTCATGCAACTACCCAAGCTCGCCTTCTGGATGCCAATGCTCGTTATAAGGCTGCTGCTGATACCCGTCGTCGTGATGTTCAGTTTGAAGTTGGAGATTTATGTGGGCAGTGTTGACAAAAGACAGGTATCCAGCGCATGAGTTCAATAAACTTTCATCTCGCAAGATTGGCCCGGTAGAAATACTTGAAAAGATAAATCCAAAGAAATACTTGAAAAGATAAATCCAAACGCATATCACCTTCGCTCGCCAAGTCATATGCGTACATCTGATGTTTTTAATGTTAAGCATTTGGTGCCTTATCAAGGAGAGAACTCTTCCGGAGATGAAGCTGAACCCGATTCGAGGACAAATCGTCTCGATGTGGGGGAGAATGATGGAGATGAAGCTGCTATGGCACGTTAAGCATGCCAAACCACCGGGTCATTCTATTTAATATCTAGATATTATTATCTTCTTGTAATATTTCCTGGTTAGTCTTATCCTCCACCATTTGATATTCCCAAAGATTATTCATACCTCTTGATATTCACTTTTGTCCAGGTATCATGAATGTCAGCTGAAGAGGTTTAGAGCTTTTAATGGTGTTATCTAGTTTAAATAAGGAAGAGTTTTGTATTATGGAGGAGGAGTTTTTGAAATAAAAGTTACAGAAGAAGTTCTTCTTTATCTTGATAGCACTTTACCGGGTATTCTTTGAATCAACTGAATTGTGTTTGTGTTCTTGTGTTCATATAAAGTGTTCTTTGTTGTCATACACCCTTCCCTGCGTCACTGTATAATGCTCTCCCTTGTTTTTTTTCCTTAAATATTGTCAATTTTCTAATAATAAACCCAGTCCCATAATAATTATTGCAATTAATTTATCAATGTTTTTAAGAAATGTACTTTACTGCATAATGCTCTCCCAAACACAAACATGATTGCTAGTTGTAAGTGCAAATTGTGGTGTAACCACAAGTGTTGCCAACACTTCCTAAGTGTTATCCCAAACGAGAGTTTGGAAAGATAGTTGATCATTTCTTTCACAAATAATTTTGTACTAATGTCTAACATATATTGCAAGATTTTTGTTTATGTAGGTCCATATTTCAGATTACAAAAAGGTGAAAATGCTATAAACAAGGAAGAAGGTTAAAGATGAGAAGTTACGCATAAAAAGAGAAATGATGCATAACTTGAGAAGAGTGAAAAACGTGGGAAGACCTTGTCAAAGGGCTTGTGAGCTGTTCAAAGAAGAACAAGGAACCTAAAGCATGATAGCATTAGGGTTTGAAGCTTGAACTTGGATAACAAGAAGTTAGTTCCTAAAATCAAGCAAGAGAGGTCCCTTTCTTCTTCAAGACTAGGCATGAAGACTCAACCATCCCACTCTCATCCGGTTTTACTCAACAACTTATGAGTAATCCCCAAGTTTTTAGAAGACTATAAATAGCAAGGATCATCACTTGGAAAAGTGAATCAAACCAAAATACAACACACATCCTTGCACAAGAAAAAAATCAAGCACTCCTTGGTTATATTAGACTCAATCCTCCCACATGTGCTTCCACTCTTGATAACTTTTGTAGAGAGAGTGTCGTGGCTAGGATAGAGTTTCGTGCTTGATCTTAGTTGTTCCATTGAGCATATATTGTAATAGCAATAGGGAACTTTTGGCCTTGTACATACGAATCATATATATATAATAAAAGTCACATTTTGAGGCACACTCAAGTTATATACATTTATATAACTTGAGAAAAATAAATTCTTGTGATTTTTATTCCGGTACAATTTCTTTTGAAAATTATTTTTCAAATTCGGTTGTGTGTGTGTTGTCTGATGAAGTGTTATCGTTGGTACTGCCAAAACTTTTGATAACACTTCTTGAAAATAGGTCATTGGCACTTTCACTAGTGATTGATTAATTGGTTAACTAATGAGTTGTATGGTCCACACACAACAATCAACAAATTATTGACAATCGTGTTTGTGACTCATATTTTGTGATTCTAGTATTACTCTATTTAAAAATGCATACAGATCAAATAGGATACAGATTAAACAAGAAAGCGTGATATTTATTAGTATTAATTACGGGATAAAAGGAGGAAGTATATAATATTAATTGTATACTCCCTCCGTCCAAGTTAAACTTCACAGTTACTGTTCACGCGTGGATTAAGGAAAAAAATAATGATATAATGTTGTGAGTGTAAAAGTAAAATAGGAGAGAGAATGAGTGGAGGAAATAGTAAATTATAATGGTGTTGTGAGTATTAAAATAATGTAGGAGACAAAGTGTGAAGTATGTAATTGGACGCCTAAAATAAAAAGTGTGAAGTATGTAACTGGATTGAGAGAGTATGCTGTTTTTCCTTCTCAAGGTGAAGCCTTTGCCTTGGGCTTAATTCTCATTTGTGACTTGGGCTTAATTCTCATGTGTGAGGAAGGGAATCAAAAGGCAATCATTTGGTGCTTCTTAAATTGCTATTTGAGCAACAGAAAGATACTCCTCTTTGGGAAATGTACATGCCACAAATAAACACTGCCTCAAGAAATTGATACCATGTGCAGTAATTCTTATACATAAAGGTTAAAAAGCAAAAAAGAAATCTTTTTCTTTTCGACGATGTCCCAAACCAAAAGGTGAGGAGAGGGTTCGAACCCTACACCTCATCGAGGGTAAGACTTGACTTTACCAATGAGTCACTCTTTTAGGTATTTTTTTTTCAAGCCTCCCCTGAGCGATCAAGTAAAAGAAAAGAATATATAGCTGTTTTTGGAGTGTTCCCTGGTTTTAGACCTGGCAAACAGGTTGGGTTGGGTTGGGTTGGGTTGGGTTGCGTTGAGCCGGGTTAAAGCGGGTAACGGGTTGAAGCGGGTAATGGATTGAGACGAGTAGTACCTGTTACAACTCATTTAATATACGGATCAAATGAGACGGGTCGACCCGGATAACCCGATAAGCTCATTTTTTTTCTTTTGAATTACTCGGCTAGAAAAAATAATTTTCAAAAATAAATTAATTTTTTTTTACCCGACGGTGGGGGTGGGGGGTAGACGTGCCCAGCCGGTTCTGAACCGGCGGTTCACCAAACCGCCCAAGATTGAACCGTAATCGGACCGGTTCTGCACAGTTTCGGTTCCCGATTTGGACCGTCGGTACCGGTTCCGGTTTTGAACCACCATTTTCAAAAAAAAAAAAATTAATTTTAGGGCGGTCGCCCCAACTTGTTGGTGCGGTCGCCCTAACTTTTAAACTGTTAAAATTTTAACAGTTTTTTTCAAAAAACGGTTAAATTTTTAACAGTTTCTGTTAAGTTCAATAAAAAAGTTATTTTTTAAATTTTTTTTTGGATAAAGAAGACTATTTTAGACTTTTGTTTACTACATACATTTTTCGCAAAAAATTATATAAAAAAAGTTATAAATTTTGAAAGAAAATTAAACTTAACTTTTTTTAAAATAAACGAAAGTATATAAAAGAAAAAGGGACGGTACCTTTAAATTTTATTAATTAAAATAAAATTACAAAGAGGGGGACAACCAACCTTACCCTTTTAAAATAAGGGAGGACATTTAGGAGCATTTACCTCAACCTAACTATTACAATTAAATAAAAATAAACCTAATCTAAATTCTAATCTATAAAATTACAATTACCTAATCTAAAGTCTAAAGAGCGGCGTAGTTTATTCGGCTTCGCTCCCCGATGTATCTTCATCAAAGGTCTCCTCCTCCTCTGAACTACTTCTTTTATCTTAAATGACCCATAACCACCTCAATGGATAAAGACAAATTTTTTAGTGCAATGGTTGTAAAAAACAGTATATTTGTTGGTACCTTCAATTGGCACTTTTGAAAAGTGCACGGTCATGATGTCGGACCTCCCCGTGGTTCGACCTCCTTGACCTCGACCTCGGATTTGACCACCACCTCGCGCTTCACTTTGGGTTTGAGTGGTTTGAGTGTTACTCCCTTGGGTATGACCATGACCACCCATTGAAAATGTTGCATCTACTTCGTCATCGCTCAAATCGAGCGTTTCATGTGCTTGTATATTATCCCAAATGGAATAATCGGGGGTGGGGGAAAATTGGATGCGTAGTTGCCTTATTCTTTTCCTTATCGCCACCGCCGCCACGAGATGAAGACATTTTTTTTTGTGAAAAAAATGAAATTATGTGAAAAAAAATGGATTTTTGTGAAAAAAATAAAATTATGTGAAAAAAAATGGAATTATGGAGACTTTGAGACTTTGAAAGTTTGAGATAATATAGAGATTGAGAGAATGAGTTGAGAATGGTGTTAAAAAAATGAAGGGAGGGTGAGGGTATTTATAGGTTGAAAAATGAAGAGAAAAAGAAAAAAAACGTTTTTTTTACATTTTGGTCCCTAAACGGTCAAATTTTTTTTTTTTTACATTTTGGTCCCTAAACAGTCAAAATGACCGTTAGCTAACGGGAAGAGAACAGGCGCCGTCGGATCAGCCAAATCAACGGCCCAGATCAACTAGCCGTTAGGTTCCCGGTTCCGTTTCATGAACCGCCGGTTCCGGTTCATGAACTACCGGTTCCGGTTCACGGTTCATGAACCGACGGTTCACCGGTTTTGAAAAGTATGAACTGTAACCGGACCGAAAAATCGCCGGTTCGGTTCAGGGGCGGTTCGCTGTTCAGGCGGTGCGGGTTCCCGCCAATTTTTGGCCGGTCCGATTCCGATCTGAACCGATTGGGCAAGTCTAGTGGGGGGTGTGGTGGGGGCAGGGGGTGGTAGTTGTGAGTGGGGTGGGGGTTGTTAAAACTAAATTTAAAATGATTAAATATTTTTACCCGGCAGGGGGTTGGTGGGGGGTGGGGGTGGGTGTGATGTGGGGTAGGGGTGGGGGTGGTTAAAAATAAATTTAAAATGTTTAAATTTATTTTGACCCGATGGGGATTTAAAAATAAATTTAAAATGTTTAAATTTTTTTGACCCAATGGGGGTGGGTGGGTTGGGGGTAGGGCGTGGGGGGGGGGGGGTGTTCAAAATAAATTTAAAATGATTAATTTTTTATTTTTTTTTACCCACGGGAGTAGGGTGGGAGGTTGTTAAAAAAATTTAAATGATTAAATTTTTTTTACCCGGCCTGAGGGGGTAGGGGTAGGGTGGGTGGGGGGTGTTAAAAAAAATTTAAATGATTAATCTTTTTTTGACCTTAGAAGGGAGTGGGGGTGGGGGGTAGGGTGGGTGGGGGGTAGGGGTGGGAGGGCAGGGCGTGGGGGTTGTTAAAAAAATAAATTAAATGATTAAAAAAAATTTTACCCGATTGGGGGGGGGTTAGGGGTGGGCTGGGTGGGGGTTGTTAAAAAAAATTAATGGGTTAAACAAATGTTGACGTAAAAAAATGTTTGATTAGCAAGGCCACTGTGACGTAAATTGCAAATGTTTCAATAGCGGGTTGAGACGGGTTGACGAATTGACCCGCTTTAACCCATTAAATTT
Organism: Adenophora triphylla var. japonica; assembly: GCA_022495995.1. Classification (NCBI taxonomy): domain Eukaryota; kingdom Viridiplantae; phylum Streptophyta; class Magnoliopsida; order Asterales; family Campanulaceae; genus Adenophora; species Adenophora triphylla. Next base: position 100,947 of record JAFEMH010005447.1, on the reverse strand, counting down.
AATGGGTTAAAGCGGGTAACTCGTTCAACCCAAAATTGTTAATGAGTTGGGTCCAGTAATTAGCAAGTTAGGTTGAGCGGGTTCTTAAATAATGAGTAAAAATTGACTGGACTACCTGGTTTATTTTTGTCAAAAACTTATAAAAAACGCATTTTTTTTAAGCTTAACAAAAAACGTGTTTTTAGATTTTTAGAAGAAGACGTCGACTCTTCGATCTCTCTCACTACTCTCTCTTTCTCTCTCTCTCTCTAAACGGTTTCTCACGAGCCCTCTCTCTCTAAACGCAAATGGCGTCCTCACTGGTTTCCTCTCCCTAAATCGTCTTCCTCACCCAAAACGCAACTCAAAACAATCTCTCTCTCTCTCTCCTCTCATGGCTCCGCCCTTCATTTTCCCCTCAAATTTCCAAGCGCTAGAAGAAGACCACGAAGATGGAACCCTATCAGTTCAAACCCCCATCTCCATCTCCACCCTCCGCCCTTCCGAACTCGAAGAATTCGTCAAAGGGCTTTAATTGCCTTACACCAGCTTGCAAGTTCAATTTGGTCGAATCTCAGTGTTTTGCTTCCTAATGTCGATTCTCTCTCCCGGGCGAATTCTCAAGCTCAGGATTACGATGATGTCGGTGATTAGATAACCTAAATTTCTCTTACCTCCGGTCAATTTTCTCACCAACATTGTTAGGGTGTGGCTGAAATTTTCTAAAAATTCGATGGAACATGGCTGATTTTCAGATCAAATTGAATGTTACGGCTTAGCATCTCTCCGGAATCTTATGTACACAGATGGGAATTTGAGTGCCAGTTTATGCATTTTTGATAGCCAGTGTATGTGTTTTGAAGTGCCAGTGTATGTGTTTTGAAGTGCCAGTACAATTTGAGGTACAGAACAAATCAGTGTTTTTGCGTTTTGTGAATTTGAAAATGCCAGTGTACGTAATTTTGAATGCCAGTACATGTTTTTTGGAATGTCAGTCCATGTTTTTTTGAATGTCAGCAAAAATGATTACTAATGTTTTTTAGTGCCAGTGTATGTGTATTTGAGTGCCAGTTTACGTGATTTTAAATGCCAGTCCATGTTTTTTTGAATGCCAGTGCTTGTGTTTTTGAGAGCCAGCAAAAATATTAGTGTAACAGAGTGCCAGTGTTAGTGTAACAGAGTGCCAGTGTGAAGAGTGTCGGTTCATGTATATAAAAGTGTCCGTATAAAAGTGCCAGTGCCAGTTTAACAAAGTGTCGGTGCCAGTTTACACTGGCACTTTGTTAAATTGGTACTGACACTTTTTTCACTGGCATTTTGTGACACATGCACGGGCACTTTATCACATTGGCAGTTTGTTAAACAGATACTGGCACAAACGGGGAAATCAGTAATTACGAAAATGTCACCGTTTGTTTTGAATAATAATGCCCGCTTTTGAAAAACACGTTTTTTTTTATCTCAAGGAAAAACTAGTTTTTTATAAGACCAACTCTTTATTTTTTATTCTTCCTTCAAAATCAAACAAAATACAACTTTTTTTGCTCCTAATATCTCAGTACATGTAATTGACAGACAAAATTGTTAATAAAATCAAAGGAATCAGCACACATTTATTAATTGAAGCAGGTCACACAAAGATCCAAAAATCTAATTATTTCTTGCTTATGCTATCTGTATTGTCCACATATAGATGCTAATGTATCAAATCAACTTTAAGATTAGAGTCGATGAGATGCAGAGAATCTAATAGGAACTAAGAAGAATTATGCAACCACCACTACTTACTTTACTTTAAGACATAAGGCATAGGGTATAAGGTTTCTGACATGCAATCGGGAATGCATGACAATTAAGCTGTCAGTTTTCGATTTGGATTTAGACCGTTTATAATTATTGATAGCCATTTCAAAATTTTGTCTTACTCTCACAAACTCCGCAATAGGGGGCCATTGATATATCCAAGATTTAATTTCGACGGTGAATTTTAATAAACTGCCAAGCATAAAACTGTCACGCCCAATTCAATGCTAAACTCCAATTAAAATGATGTCCAATTGTTCATTTATTTTAGTAAAAGTAAATTGATTTCAAGTGCGAAATAAAAATATTCAAAGTGTGCAGGCAAACATGAAACTCACTAAAGAAATAAATGTACAATGACCAACAAAATCTCCCCAATCCCAAGTTAAGCATTCAATCCACGATAGTCAAAAGGCCAACCATTATACTATTTGAACACCAAAAAAAGAGAAAAGTAATAACTAAAAATATTTCTTTAAATAAAAAAAATGAAAATAGATACAAGTAGAAGGAAAAGAGAAAATTAATCAGTGTTCTTACAAGCACAAACCAACAAAGAAAATCCAACCTTTTCTTGTTCCAAATTCTTCTCTTCCAACCATAGCCTACTATCCAATCCACTTCTTGGCCTAAATAAGAACATCCCAACCCTTGATTTTGAATTGAAAAACCAATCATAAACATCCCACATCATATCTACCAATAATCCATCCAAAAATATTGTTTGATTGCCCCTAAAATTCCATTGCAATCTCTTCACTTGAATCACATATTTCTTGTCAATACAAACTGATAAAACACAATTCTTCAAACCCTTTTCCTCTGTAATACACTTGATCAAGATATCATGGCAAGTACCCGTATCGAAGAATCGAGCTTTTGTTGAGTAAACTGCATTGCCAAAGAAATGTTCTCTTCGGGAAATTAAAGAAAATTTCCCAGAAGGGTAATTCTGGAAAGTTTTTTTGACTTCCATGTTTCCAAGAAGTAGTCCTATTTCTGAATTGACCAAAACCGCTACGTAAAATCCGGTTGTCGGGTCGGGTCCAGAGTCGTACTTGGCATTTGAGAGATCCCAAAAGACTTCAACTTTTGCATTGTTTGAATCAAATCTTCTTACCCCTTTGACTTTTCTGAAATGGAATGGTTTGGTGCTTGTTTTGAGTGATGATGGGTCATTGTTGATGGTCAAGATGAAGCCATTTTCGATGAGGGTTGACCATTTGACTGTGATCAAGAGTTGCATTTGGTTGGAGAGATTGACTTTGTAGATACATGTGACTGAATCTTTAATTGAAGGGATCATATTTGGGGAGAGGTAAGTCTGGTTTGAATGGCCTGAACAATATGAATCTGATACTTTTATGGCATGTTCACTATAACAAGTTGCTATATTTTTCATCTTTTGAGAAAGATTAAGAAATACCCACAAAGAATTTTTGATCAAGAATTGTGTCTAACTCAAGAACAATGAACCAATATCTTATAGACCTAGAGAAAGTGTGTGTGTGTGTGTGTGTGTGAGAGAGAGAGAGAGAGAGAGAGAGAGGGAGGGATGAATATGAATGATATTTCTTGCCTTCGCTAGAAAGGTAGACTCTGTTCCTTTCTTTTCAGAATGTCTTTCAAGTTCTCTTGTAGTAACTGAAAAACTGGAGAGAGAGAGAGAGAGAGAGAGAGAGAGAGTTGTGTGTGTGATTGTGTGATAATTGATAAAGGGTAGGGAAAATCAAGGGGTTAATGGCCAGAAGAGAAGGCAATTAATGGGATTCCATTTTAACTTAAAATTCTCTATTAAAAGAAGGAAGGAGGAGAGATGATGCTCATAAAAAAGATTTATTAATTGACAGTTCATTTTTTTCTATATTTACACAAAAAAATTAATATGGAAAGAGAGAAATCAATACAAGTAGTGAAGGGTTTGACTTGATCATAATACAAGGGGGCACAAAATCAAAATGTGGTGTTAGTTGACTGATTTGGTAAGACTGAACCAATCAGAGATTGATTTATGCATAAAATGGGGGAAGGAAAGGAGCTAGTAAAGATTTGGTTTTAGTACTCAGATGTCTTAATGTGGTTTGGATTTTTTTCTTTTCTGCTATTATTAGATTTTCTTGGTGTGATATAACCAACCCTAATATGTTACCGTTGATACTTCAGTATCCAATAAAAAGAAAAAAATATTATGATTACCAAATTCTGGGGGTTTGGGGATCCTTGCGAGAAATACTTGCAATTGGGGGTGAGTTGTTACATTTAACTCTTCTCAAGAAAAAACATGTTTTACACTATAAAACGTGTTTTCAAAATGTGTGATGACATTTTTGTGAATAAGTGAAACTTTTTTAAAAATTATTTTTGTAAATAATCGAAACTAATAAAAACTCACTCTCTTTTTGACATTATAATTGACATTTTTCAATAATATAATCGGCACTTTTTAAAACTAATACTAACACTAGTCTCAATACTATCTATATAATCTATATAATATATAAAAAGATAAACATTTTATGCCCTCAAATTAAGCCATGTCACTATTATGAAATGGCATTATGTGATTCTTCCATTGGTCAATTATTTCCTATATAAATCAAGTGGTTAAATTTGGAAATCTGTCAAGGGTATTTTAGTCATTTACGTTCATGGCATAAATGTAGATATTAGACATTGAAATCAATATCAAGTGCTTTTGATTGGATGCCTTAATTTACAAAAAAAATTTCCCCAAATTCTTTGACCTCAATTATTTTATAATAAATTAATTTTAAAAAAAAAAATTTACACCAAAATTCATAATTTTTTTCCTCTACAAATAGAGACTAATTTCATTTGATTCGGACACAGAAAAAAAATCCTCTTTCTTGAATATAAATCAAATATTTTATAATTAATTTTTTAAAAAAAAAAATTCCACCTAAAACCATTAAAAAATTTCCTCCAAAAATAGATATTACTTTCATTTGATTCGGACAAAAAAAATCATCTTCTTTGAAGTGCATATCAATATTTTAAAAAATAAATATAGTATAAATAGGTAGTTTGAAAGAGGGAGAGGAATAAGTAGGTTGGGTTTGATGAGGAAGTGTAGTGTTTGGAAAAAAAATCATTTAACACATTGTTAGTTATTTTTGGATTTTAATTTTTTTTCTCAAAATTAAATAAGTTAAATTGAAAAAGAATATTATATATTTTGTTTATGATGAGTTAATGTAAACAAATATGATATTTATTTAAAAAAAAATCATCTTTATTGAATATAAATCAAATATTTTATAATAAATTATTTTTTTTATATTTTTTTCACCAAAAATCATAAAAAAAATTCTTCCAAAAATAGAGACTACTTTCATTCGATTTGGACAGAAAAAAGAAATCCTCTTCTTTGAAGTGCATGTCAATATTCTAAAATATAAATATAGTATGAATTGGTATTTTGAAAGAGGGAGAGGAAGAAGTGTGTTAGGTTTGATGAGGCAGTGGATTGTTTGGGGAAAAATTTCTCATTTAACAAAAATGTTAGTTTTTTTAAGATTTTGATTTTTCTTCTCAATTTCTTTGACCTCAATTATTTTATAATAAATTAATTTTAAAAAAAAATTTGTCTACACCAAAATTCATAATTTTTTTCCTCTACAAATAGAGACTAATTTCATTTGATTCAGACACAGAAAAAAAATCCTCTTTCTTGAATATAAATCAAATATTTTATAATAAATTATTTTTTTTAATTTTTTTCCACCTAAAATCATTAAAAAATTTCCTCCAAAAATAGATATTACTTTCATTTGATTGGGACAAAAAAAAAATCCTCTTCTTTGAAGTGCATGTCAATATTCTAAAAAATAAATTTAGTATAAATAGGTAGTTTGAAAGAGGAAGAGGAAGAAGTGGGTTGGGTTTGATGAGGGAGTGTAGTGTTTGAGAAAAAAAATCATTTAACACATTGTTAGTTATTATTGGATTTTTATTTTTCTTCTGAAAATTAAATAAGTTAAATTGAAAAAGAATATTATAATTTTGTTCATGATGAGTTAATGTAAACAAATATGATATTTATTTTTAAAAAATCTCTTTTTTGAATATAAATCAAATATTTTATAATAATTTTTTTCACCAAAAATAATAAAAAAAAATTCATCCAAAAACAGAGAATACTTTCATTCGATTTGGACACAAAAAAGAAATCCTCTTCTTTGAAGTGCATGTCAATATTCTAAAAAATAAAGTTAGTATTAATTGGTATTTTGAAAGAGGGAGAGGAAGAAGTGGGTTAGGTTTGATGAGGGAGTGAATTGTTTGGGAAAAAAACTTTCATTTAACACAAATGTTAGTTTTTTTAAGATTTTTAATTTTTCTTCTCAAAATTAAATGTGTTAAATTGTAAATGAATATTATAATTATGTTCATGATGAGTTAATGTAAACATTCATTTATTATTACTATTATTTGTATACTAATAAATGATACTCCCTCCGTCCCACTTCAAGGGTCCAACTTTCCCTTTTGATCCGTTCCACTTCAAGAGTCCCTTCCATAAATGGCATGTTTTGAATATATTTATACACTTATAATTTAAATATATCGATTTTTCTCACAATATCCAACATAACGGCAGGGTTTTTTTTTTTGAAAAAAAAAAGAATCATATTATTAACGACAATAATAAATGTTTAGAATACGACTATTCTAGTACGTTGGAAGTTCGACCTAAATACTGGGGTTTCACATTTACAAACGTTGTTCTAGAAATTATATCATTCAACATATTGACATTTTGACTTATCAACTGCAAAGAAAAAGGAATAGTCTCACTAGCAAATCCTTGCAACACATAATCTTAACAAAATTTGACATTGGAAGATGCCACCCTTTGCAACGCTTGACTGCATGTACAACATGATGAAATATCGAGTCCCTAACCCTCTTCCACTCTTATAAGTCAGATTCATCATTTCCAATTTATATAATATATTAAAAGACAAACATTTAGAGCCCTCACATTAAGCCATGTCACTATTATGACATGGCATTATGTAATTCTCCCATTGGTCAATTATTTCCTATATAAATAATGTAAAATGGAAAACCTTCTTACATTGCGTTATTCTTTTTTATTCCGTTCTGGTAATGTTCACAGCTCTACGGTTTGCGTTCTTTTTTTTCCGTTCATTTATTTTCACATCTAGGGTTTTACCATTTTTGTTTTAGCCGCCTAAATATTTTGACTTCATCCTAGGTGATTCTATTTTATTTATAATCGTCTTTGAATCATATTGGTACATGGCCTAATATGATTCAACCATAGACTCTACGGATGATGTATAGTTCAATTTTCTACTTCAGAACATGGTGTTGAATCATGGAGTATGATCATGTTATAAATTGTGAACTCCAATTTATACCAGTTGTTCATACCTTTGGCATTTGTTTTTTGGTTTGTTATTGTTGTTTCTATTGGTGTAAACGGTTTCCCTCGAACTTTCATCTTCATATATGTTCTTTCTTTTGTTCTATACTAAAATCTTTTGGCAAATAGAATGTGGCTGAGGAAAAACTGAAATTTTGACGTGAGTCAAACCCACTTTCATCAGAAAATAACATGTGGTTTTGCCTCACCAAGAAACTCACTTTATCAATTGCAAGCATTCTAATATGACGTGAGACAAACATTTAGAGCCTTCACATTAAGCCATGTCACTATTATGACATGGCATTATGTAATTCTCACATTGGTCAATTATTTCCTATATAAATCAAGTGGTTAAATTCGGAAATCTGTCAAGGGTAATTTAGTCATTTATGTTCATGGCAAAAATGTAGATATTAGACATTGAAATCATGTCAAGTGCTTTTGATTGGATGCCTTAATTTACGAATTTTTTTCCCCCAAATTCTTTGACCTTAATTATTTTATTATAAATTAATTTTAAAAATTTTTTTGTTTACACTAAAATTTATATTTTTTTCCCTCTACAAATAGAGACTAATTTCATTTGATTCGGACACAGAAAAAAAAATCCTCTTTCTTGAATATAAATCAAATATTTTATAATAAATTATTTTTTTAATTTTTTTCCACCTAAAATCATTAAAAAAATTCCTCCAAAAATAGATATTACTTTAATTTGATTCGAAAAAAAAAATCATCTTCTTTGAAGTGCATGTCAATATTCTAAAAAATAAATGTAGTATAAATAGGTAGTTTGAAAGAGGGAGAGGAAGAAGTGGGTTGAGTTTGATGAGGGAGTGTAGTGTTTGGAAAAAAAATCATTTAACACATTGTTAGTTATTTTTTCATTTTGATTTTTCTTCTCAAAATTAAATAAGTTAAATTGAAAAAGAATATTATAATTTTGTTTATGATGAGTTAATGTAAAAAATATGATATTTATTTTTTAAAAAATCTCTTTTTTGAATATAAATCAAATATTTTATAATATATTATTTTTTTTTAATTTTTTTAACCAAAAATTATTAAAAAAAAATCTTTCAAAAATAGAGACTACTTTCTTTCGATTTGGACTCAAAAAAGAAATTCTCTTCTTTGAAGTGCATGTCAATATTCTAAAAAATCAAGATAGTATGAATTGGTATTTTGAAAGAGGGAGAGGAAGAAGTGGGTTAGGTTTGATGAGGGAGTGGATTGTTTGGGGAAAAAACTTTCATTTAACACAAATGTTAGTTTTTTAAGATTTTGATTTTTCTTCTCAAAATTAAATAAGTAAAATTGGAATGAATATTATAAGTATGTTCATGATGAGTTAATGTAAAAAAATAAGATATTTATTTATTATTACTATTATTCGTATACTAATAAATGATACTCCCTCTGTCCCACTTCAAGGGTCCTACTTTTCCTTTTGGTTCGTCCCACTTCAAGAGTCCCTTCCATAAATGGCATGTTTTGAATATATTTATACCCTTATAATTTAAAAATATCTCGATTCAATATTTCTCACAATATCCAACGTAACGGTAGGGTTTTTTTTTTGAAATAAAAAGAATCATATTATTAACGACAACTAGTTCATAGCCCGTCGAAATTCGACGGGAATAGAAAAGCTAATCAATTAAGAAAAACTGATGCAAAGCATTTGTAGAGATAGAGAATCTTAAAACTATGGTTGAGTTCGAGTCGAGACTACAATGAAAAAATATCGAGTCGAGTTTCCACGGGTCGAGTCGAGTTGCTATGAGACCTGTCGAGTTTGACTCAGGTATTTGGAATTGAGCTCGGCGGGTTTCTGGGTTCGAAGCGAATATGCCATGTAGAGTTGGGTGAGACCGAGTCGAGTAGGGTAAACCCGATTTGAGTCAGTTTACCGAGTTAATAACAATGAAAATAAATCAGATGTAAGAAGAAGTAGAAAGGGCATAAATAGAGGAAGAACAACAATGTATGTCAGTACATTAGGAAGCCGTACGATCACTGTATGAGTGCAACACTGCAACATGAAAACATCTTGGCAGCTGAGCATAAGGATTAAGGAAGATACAATATATACAATGAACCATTCCTATGAATCAAGAATTCATTCTGCAAAATGTATAAAGCTCAAAGCTTTATAATGTAAACAGAGTTACAAAACCAAAAACTTTCACCTACTGCTCCACATCAAATTAAATTCATACAATTCAAGGGCAATTGATTTAGTACTGATTGAATAATAACATAGTTACAGAGTAACCAAACCAAAATCTGTAACAAAACAAAGTCTTTCTCCCGCCTCCTTCTTTGCTTGTTTAAACTACAATTGCATCATGTGCACCTATACATAAAACAAACATAAAAAAATTAGGCTAAAATCATTTAGGTTGCGTAACAATCATTCACATTTCAAGATAGGTTGCGTAACAAACATAAAAAAATTAGGCTACAATGTGCAATAATATACATTTCATCTTAGTTACAGCTTTCTAATACTATACCGTAGTTCACATTTTTATCCATTTACGGAGTGCTTAAAAAGGTCTCTACTTTGTAGGTTAAAACGGCATAGCTACGCGTTTACCTCCCGACAAAACCGTAAGACATCAGGTTAATGTGAAAACGAAAAAATAACGACTTTGAGTTGAATAATTAACTTTGATGCTGTCAAATATATTCATTAATTATATAAATATTCTCATCAATTAATCATATAAGCATAATTAGTATTTTATCTCGTTTCATCTAGAAGTGTAACACGTTTTAAGCCATGCCCATGATATAATATCCTGCATACTGCTCACCGAAATGAAACTTCACTACAACAAACAAACAACAACGCGTTTTATCACTGAAATGAAACTTCACTATCCATATAAATTGATCATCTCATCTATCAATCAGTTTGTTTGCGAAATTACAAAAGCAACTCAAAGTACACATAGATTGCATTATAATCCACAACCCTGTCCAGAAGCGAACAATCAACATTCCAAATTGCAATCCCACATATACCATCTGTTGTTATCTTTACACATAAAAGGAAGGAACCAAAATATTATCAACCAAACCCATTTTACACATAAAAGGAAGGAACAAAAAGATTATCAACCAAACCCATTTCAAAGTGATAGACATTTACTACAAATCTTTGATTTTTAACTCTTGAAGGGAAAAAAAGAGGATGCTCAATTTCCTTTTCGATTCAAGCTCATCTGTAATGTATCGTCATTATTTTTGATAAATGTGTGTAGAAGAGTACACATTTATCAAACAATAGTAATACGGAATATAGTTTTCAGAGTGAAATAGACAATTAAAGTGAGAAGAAGTTCAAGATTATTGAAAGAACCAATATGATTGCACATAAGTACGTATGCCTTTGGTTATAATGGATGAGCCACGTGAATTACTCAAGCCGCTCAGAGGCCGTTAGGATGAAAGTCGCTTTCCCACGTGATCTTATCTTTAGTTTTTAGTTTAGGTTTCTTCATTTCTTTCGAATGTACTTTAATAAATAAATAAACATAAACATAAACATAAAAAGAAAAAGAAGTGTCGAGGCGATTCAAGGTAGCAACCTTTATCTCGCACATTTTATATTAAACAAAAAATTGGCTTGGTGGCAAGTGTTCTACTTAAGCCTCGTAAGTGTTGCAAAGCTTGACACATTATGAATGGTTCTTTGCCGGACCGAAGTTTCGTCACCTCCTTTCCTTGATTATTTGATAAAGAATTTTCGCTTTGTGAAATACCCGGTGGTTGGCTCGCTTATGTTATAACATCTTAATTTTCTCTTACATTTCACACTTTCTCTATTGAATTGGTGTGGTAGAGTACAAGAACCCCGTAGTTATCATAGGATGCTATATCATTTACCTTTAAAGATAGGCCCATGTTTTGGCTTTACTTGCATAAACATGTTCTAGTCTGTCCGCCTCCAAACAAACTACTACTCATTAATGGATTCCATCTAAAAGCTCTTTTGCATCATTGTAATTTCTCCATTCAGTCATTCGTCCTTGTTGTTCTATTTCTTAGTGTGATTCTCAATGGTTTTCTGATTAGCAATTGTCTTCTATACCTTGCTTCTTACTTGAAGTGCTATAGAACAATGAGAATGATGTACAAAAAGAAGGTGGTACTTTAGTCATCCAGAAATGTGAACAGAAGACATGGGATAGAGTGTAGACCAATAGAAAATACACTCAAATCTAGAAATCCACTACACTAACTTTGAATTTCATGCTAGGGGATCAACTGTCAATGAGTAAATAGCTATCGTATGATTATATCTCATTGAAGTTTCACCACCAAGAATAACTAAAGCTATTATGCGCATATTGCTGAATCTGGACTAAGATCTAGACATTACGCAATTGAGTAATAAGTTCTTACCTGATTTTAGTTAGGTAGCTGGGAAATCATGGAAAAGCTAATGAAAGCTAGTGATATGCAAATCTAGGTTGAAACCTTACTGATAACGAACCCACCATTAATTCTAACTAAGCATCACTCACAAACTCTCAATTGGAATCATTGGGAATGACCAGAAGATTAATCTTGGAACTCTGGTAATTGAAAAAGGTGCAGCATATCTGCGAATCAAAAGGAAGATTAAGCTGGATACAACAACATTACTCAAGGTAATTTCATTGCTTTGTACTTCTTGGTTTGTAATTCATCTTGGCAACGTCTTGCTTTAAATTGATTCGAAGGAGTGAAGTTTAGGGGCTATGTTGCATCTCAAGCAAAACTTTATTGTGATATGTACAATTCTTATCATTATCTATTTAATCACCAATTAGAAACACTCACATAGGACTAAACTCTAATTATTACTCCCTCAGTCCCTAATAAATGATAGTCCGTTTTTAGATTTTCAAGAAAATAAAGGAATTAAATTTTTAAGAAATTTTAGGGGTAAATATACATAAATACCGGTAATAACCACACTTTGCCATCACAACTGCATAATTAAAACATAGGAGCTTATAAGGTGATTTAGTTCAATAGAAAATAGACACTCATTTAGGGACAAATGGAGAAAGATTTAGCAGAGGAAATAAGAAGGCAACTATATACACATAAAACATACAGGTACCCCACCCCCTAACTAAACCATTAATAGTTCCCTTATGCATAACTACAAACCAAATGAAATAAGGAAGGGGAAGGGAATACCTCAACAAACTCACTGATTGGGGGGAGGCGGTAGTCTCTCCATCATCAAACGCATCATCCGCATTTGCTCCTCCCTGAATGACTGAGCTTGCCCAAGTTCGTTGTCCATCTTCCCTTCCAATCTTTCTCTCCACATCTGGTTAGTCTCAATCTCTGCCTCCACTCTATTCTGCAAATGCCCAAACTCCATCCTCAATCCTCTAACGTTCTCTTCAATACATTCTACTTGCCCCGCCAAGTAATATGCTACCTCTGTAGCATCCATGTCATGCATTTCCCTCTCACCTTCATCATCAACTCCATGGCCTATTTGTGGTCCTAACCTCGCTCGATTGAAGCTGGTGAGTGTGAACTTATCAATCTTCGACCCCGGCTTCAGATTACGGATATCCCCTCGCATATTAAGCCCTGCCATCTCTGCCAACTCCGTGATAAGAATAGGAAAGTTGTAGTTCGACCTTCCCATGTTGTTGGCCAATCTGATGATCTCATGTCTCATAATCAATCCGGTGTTTATTCTGCTTCTCGAAACCACAACATGCATCGATCTTTGCCCTTCTTCAGCCTAACATCCCCATAGTGTGATGAGGGCATAATCCGCTCACAAATAAATCGGTGTAAAATGGCTAACTCCTCACTCAGATCCCTCGTCTTCATTATGTTTCCCTTGTTGTACCATGTAGGGTCAATGTTCACCCCAAGTGTTATCGAGAATGCTGGGAGTTGAGCCAATATTCCCTCCTTTGTCTTCATCTCCCTTATTAATTTCTGATACGCACAATTCGCCTCCGACAAATTAGCTGGCATACTGTAATACCTATTGATCACCGTGCTGGTATACGGGACCTCAAACCCACGCACATAAGAATTGGGTGTATCACCTCTAGCACACACATTGGCATAAAACTCCTGAACAATTCTATTCAAACCCCAAGTGCCCGGGTTCGACGCAAGCATCTTCCATTTATAAAAAGAAAAAATATCCTTTAAATTACAACTTTCCCAATCGAATTCCCGTTCTACGTTGAATGCATTACCCATATGAGCATTAAAAAAATTTTCCGCTTTGTCGAAAACAAACCTATGTTCATCAAATTGGGGTTCTTCCACAACCGGGGGATTGGTAACATTTTTATCTCTACCACGTTTACCCATTACACTAACCAAAAATAGCTTAGAAAAAGAAAAAAAATACCGGAACAGAGTCGCCGGATTGTGACCGGAATTTCCCGTCGAATCTCGCCGGAATTGGAGGGGATGAACTTGAAAAGCAACCCTTGGATGTCACTACGTTCCCCACTACCTCTTCCTTCGAAAATCTCTCCAAAAAGACAGCTTTCCACCCAATAAAATATAACCTTTCAAATCTTCAAATTTCTCCACCAATGACGGAATTAATGGAGGATAAGTCTTGAATTTGGGGTTTGGAACAAGGTTAGGGAGTGGGTATATGGATTTGGTGGTAGGGGGTGATGATTTCAAAGTTAATTTGAGGATTTTTAGAGAAAGGGATGAAGAGGACCGTGGTTTTGATAGAGAAAACTTGGTAATCGCTGAGGTTTGTAAATTAGGTCTCGTATTTTAGTATCCAAACCAGGCAAGGTAACCTATCTACTGAGTATTGGGAGCGGACGCTCCCCATTACTGGGAGCGGACGCTCCCCTTGGCCAGAAATTATTTATGAAATTGTCAAGATTGGGAGCAGGAGCTCCCCTCAATTTGGAGCGTGCGCTCCATATACTCAGAAACTGTGATAGTGTTGAGCAAATTTGGGAGCAGTTGCTCCCCTAATTTTTGGAGCCAGTGCTCCCAGTTTCCAGAGGGTTCTTTTTTTTTTTTTATAGCATATTCACTATGTAACCACCTCCGTTCCAAGCTAACGTTTTTAGTGCTCAATTTTGTTATTACATTGCATGATTGTTCAATTACAATAAAAAATACTAAATTAAAACATCTAGGATAGAATGTAACTTACATTTTTGTATTAAACCTCAAAGAAGCAGTAAATGAGAAAATAAACTGTATCACATTACGTGCTCCATCAAACCTCAAAGAAGCATTGAATGAGAAAATAAGCTGTATCACCTTAACTTAAGTCAGAAATACAAATATAAAGATCGTAAGAGGAAAGTTAACTAAATACAATATCAAAGTTTATTACCTGAACAACCAAATGCAATGCCGTATAAATCAACCATAAGTATTTAATGGGTTTGTTTATCCTGCAATATTAGACATCAAAAATGAAGCAAGCTTATAAATATAATCAAGTAGTTTTAAATAGAGACATCTATAAGTTAGCACATCAAGATTGTTCAAACTTGAATAGGATTCCCAATCCAATAACCACAACAACAACAGATCATTAGTCCTAAAATAAATTAGTTTTCAAAAATTGTAATACTATAACCGTACCTAAATGAATTAATGAAACGGTTGAATGTCAGAAATTTTTGATTACCTCATAATTTGTGAAAAACTTCTTTATAGACCACGTTAGTAGTAAACTCGCTCGTTTCACCATCCTTTGCACAAATCAAAACTTTGAGCCCATTTTTGCTTGTAACCTCGAGATTGCCACATACAACCGCCCGTGATCGAATACAGTGTCGAGGAAGGTAAAGCCCAACATTTGAAAGTGATTGTCCCCGACTCTTATTTATAGTCATAGCGAAGCAAACATTTAATGGGAACCGCCTACGTTGGAATTTAACAGGAATTTTGTCATATCTCGACGGCTCAACATCATTCTGGGCACAAACACCTTCATTCCTTTATTCTTTCCCGAAAGCATTCTAGCTTCAACTATATGTTTTCCTGCATTTGTAACGATCATTCTCGTTCCGTTGCATAATTCTCGAAGCTTGATCAATGTTTCGAGTAGCATCACTATACACCCAACCTTCAAACGTATGGAATGGTTCGGCAATCCTGAGCATTTAATCGTATTAAGAAATTCAACATAAAAACATCCTCGTGACCAAAGCAATATCTCCGTCCTCCTTGATGATGCTATCGTAACTCATATACAACACCTCATCACCGGCAACATCGACATCACATAATCATTGATAGTATCTACTATCTCATTAGTTGGTGCCAAAATTGCTCTATCCTCGAAAAAATCCATCAATGCGCATATTGTGTAATATGTCAGATACGTGTTTTCAACGATGGTTGCAATAGGATCGCTTGTATTTCTTATCAAAATATCATCGTAACTTAATGTCAACTTCCCCATCATTTTCTTCACCGCAATCCCCATCTCCTACACGTAATATCCATTCAAAGAAAATTTTTGATCTCTAGAACATCCGAAGAAGAAGAGGAACTTACCTACATTTATGCAATGAATGAGAAAAAACATTTAGTTTCGCAAGGAAATGTAACATGTAAATAGTTTTAAATTAGATCATTTACCGCGCAATCTCATGTTTTTTGTCAATTTTAGGACCTCACATGAATTCCAAAGTTTAGATGAACTGATAGCAAGATGTACAATATCATGTCGGCTTCCTTTAGGCACAACAGCAATATTTGCTCGAAATCACCTCCAAAAACAACAACTAATCCACCAAAGGGCTTATCGAGCAACGACCATAATGAGTACGCATAATGTCCCTCAAGCTCCTGGCCAAGCGCCTCAAAGCAAAGGCTTGTGGGCCATCTGGAGCCTCATCCCAAATTATCGCCTTCGTTTTCTTTAGGAGACCACACAAATCGAACTCTCGGCTTAATCTTGCTACAGTTGAGCTTTCATCGACTTGTATTGGTATGCCAACTGAATGAGCACCCTACCCCTCGGAAGTAGCAACGAAGCTATCCCGCTAGAAGCCACCGGAAGAACTATATCCCTCCTACTTCGCAATGCCGAGCACAATGTCTTCCATATGAAAGTCTTACCCGTGCCACCATACCCATACAAAAAGAAAACTCCACCATCTCCTCTATCAATAGCCGTCATGATCTTATCATAAACCATCCTTTGTTCTTCGCCAAAGATTTATGTAATCTAGAGTGCTCACTCTTCATCTCCTCGACATCATAAGACATTTCATCCAATATTAGAATATTCTCCGCATCGAAATTACAATTGCTTGGTTGAGGCATATCTTTAAAATATTGTAGACCGCCGCACTCGCCGCCAATAACTTATCAATCTCACCAATGCACAATTTTTAACTTGCTCTTCACCGAGTGTCAAACCTATGTATAATAAAATAGATTAACATTAAAACAAAAAATGATTAAAAAATGATTAATTAAATACTCCCTCCATCCCAGCAGAATTAAAAATTTGAGAAAAATTGATCAAACTTTAACAACTAATGTAAATACAATATAATCCCTCAATAACAAAATAGAAAGTAGAATTCTTACTTTGGGATGTTTTTTCATGAAGAATTTGCTCTTGATCTGTTAACCGTTAGTCAAAGTTTGATAAAGTTTAACAAAAGTTTGCCTTCTTCTAGTACGGAGGGAGTATAATTGAAAAATTAAACAAATGTAATAAAAGATTGACCTAGACTATAATTCAAAGTATGATTTAACATAATAAAGTATTTACCAGATTGTTAAAATTCTTTTGATGCTTGTAGTTGACATCGTCGACGTAACTTGCCAAGTTTGATTCCAGACATCTTGTGGCCTCGACATACTATTAGATAAAAGAAGCATCGCGAAAAGTCTTCGTAGATAATCCGGTGACCCCTATCAAGCTTGCTTCTTTTATTCCATCAACATACTCCTTATCATCATCTAACAATCCTAGTGCATAACACGCTTTTTGTAATCACCGTGCACTATATTATTTACAGCTTCTCAAATCATCGTAACACGTAGCACCAAAGAATGTGATTTAACATCGGCCTCAAATAGTAGATATCACCCGAATTGATGGGGACATGATAAATTCGTCCAATTGATGTGCCTCTCTGCCTAGGACGCCATTCTCGCTTTGGCTTATCCCAAACATAATGTCGCGGAAATTCGTGATACTTGTACTTTCGGAGCCTCCGGATTATCACGATTGATCTTCATCCACTTTAAAAATTGCGATTGGGCAACAGTAGGCTTACCCACAACATCCGTAAGATAATCTCCATCTCTGAATGGAATGGTTTGGTCTCCCTCTAAATGGAAAGATAAGCGCTCTACCGCGGGTGTCCTGTAATGGATATCAAATGCAAATATTCTCCGCATCGCTTCACATGCAGAGACATATCGACAATCGATATACCTTTTAATTTCATCATTCACTTCAAAACCTACCCCTATTCTGTCACTTCCCTTGCTGATATACTTGAATAAGTACTTTATTGATTTGCTTTGATTACAGTATTCCACGTTGATGTGAGCCCGGTACTTCAACAACAGATGTGGATTATAAGGCACAATATACCTATTATCAAGGAAAACTCCATTTTTTTCTACATTTGCCCCATTGTCTCTCCTCCGGTAAACATAATATCCATTCTCGTCAATAAAAGTGCCTTCATTAAAGCTTTTGGGGAAGTGCTTCGTGCATCTTTTGTTATCCATGCAAGGAGATTTTAGGTTAGCAACACCACAAGGACCATGCACCATATATTCTTTCACGGCCTCGTACAATTCCGGATCGGTTTTTTTATCGGGTATCTCAGCACTTATACACTTGTCGACATCCTCAGCGATTAATGCTTGGTCTTTACTTTTGAGAAAAAGAAGAATATGAACATGGGGAAGACCTCGTTTTTGAAACTCCACTGTGTAAACAACTGTATAAAATAAATAAATATAATAATTAAAATTTTTGTAACAAAAAATAAAATATGTGGTTTAGTTATTATATATAGCATCAGTCCTACTATAAAACAATTATATTAACAAACGATGTTCAACTACAACACATATATATTTTGAAAGAATTACTTACGCGCATTAGGCTGACCAAAAATTTTCTTTTCCTTCAAATCCTTTACCAATTCATCAAGCTTCATCTTGAAAACCCTACATAGAATATCAGCCCTATCTTCCGGTCTTCGCCCCTCCTTCTGAACAAATCTTGTAATTTCTGGCCACTTTGGATTGCAGGTAAACGTGATAAATAGTGATGGATATCCTCACTACCAGAAAAACAGGTTTTAGCGACGGAAATTTCCGTCGCTAAATCCAAATTTCCGTCGCTAAAATTAAACAGCGACGGAAAAATTCCGTCGCTGGTCCGTCGCTACCAGCCCGTCGCAGTGCTCCGACGGCTCAATTTTCGTCGGTATATTTTGATTTTACCGACGGAATTAATTCCGTCGCTGATGACATCGACAAGAACGGAAATTTCCGCCGAAATTAATTTAATTTAATTAATTTTTATTTCAGCGACGGAAATTTCCGTCGCTAAAATAAAAATTAATTAAATTAAATTAATTTCAGCGGCGGAAATTTCCGTCGCTGATTTAATTTATTTTAATTTAATTTTTATTTCAGCGACGAAAATTTCCGTCGCTGATTTAATTTATTTTAATTTAATTTTTATTTCAAATTAAAATTTCCGTCGCTGATTTAATTTATTTTAATTTAATTTTTATTTCAATGACGGAATATTCCGCCGCCGAATTAATTTATTTTAATTTAATTTTTATTTCAAATGACGGAATATTCCGCCGCTGAATTAATTTATTTTAATTAAATTTTTATTTCACCGGCGGATTATTCCGTCGCTAATAATTTAATAAATAAAAAAAATAAAAAATGTCAAAATTAAATCCTTTTTTTTTTCAATATTGTGAATAATTTTTTTTTATAATGATACAAATGAAGCATGAAAGTAAATATCAAAATAATGGAAATCCGCAACATTTTCATTCAATCAAATTACAAAACCACAAAAAATCAAAATTCCAAACATTCATATGTTTAGCTTTCTATTATTTCTTTTTATTCCCTATTATTCAAGCTTTCCTGGGTAATGAAAGATTCTTCAGTAGTGGTACCAATTTCCAACTTAAATTCAAATTTATTGGGCCATTTCCAAACAGAAGGGAAGTACCAAAGTGCAAAATTCCATGGACAGATCAACTAGGCATCCCCTCTCGCAGCTATGTCTGATCAAAATTGGTATGAAGAAAGGCCAAAAGAAAATCATATCAATTCAATGCTTAGTACCACCACTTCTTGTTCTTGTGTTTGAAATAAGAAAAATCTATTAGTATAAAAAAACCCACATTTTAAAAATATAAAAATAAAAATAATTTATTGCGAACTCCCACATTAAAAAAAATAAAAATATAATAATTTATTGAATAATCTCAGTTGAATCCAGAATTTTCATGAAGATGTAGAGCTCCAAGGGGTTCTCCCTGTAAACAGAGTCTCAGAGTCATCTACACCTCAATCACTTGGATTAAATCATCACTGATTATAATTGAAAACTAAATAAATAATTTCAAAAATTAATTTAAAAAAGATTACAAAAAATGCGAAATTAAATACTCATCAAAAATTAATTTAAAAAAATTATTTAAAAAAGTATTAAATAAATAAAGGCTCAGAATATGAAACAGCTCTATCAATCAAGAATTTTTGTAGCGTAACCGGCATTAAGCCGTATAATTCAATCATCACAAAGCTAAAATTTTAATAAATTAGTAAAATTTAAATAAAAAATTAATTAATTATATTAGGCTCATATCAAGAAATTCAACCATTTTTTATCCTGTGTACTTCATAGATTGCTCTCAGAAGCGCGGATAAATTATATATCATCGCCCTAATTTCATTAAAAATAAATAAATAAACCAAAAAACCAACTAATTTCAATGAAAATCAACGATTGAAAAGATATGATGGACGTTTTTAGAGGCAAAATAATGGAAAAAATTAAGCCCCCACGTTAACACCGCCGAATTAATTATTTGCCTCCATGACTAGCAATTTTTCTATTGTTTTGATACATGAAAAGAGCTTAAGGTGTGTCGAGGCAAATCAAAATCAACATTAATTGAAAATCATAATAAAAATTAGAATTAAGAAATCACGAACTAGAATAGATGTAGCCCAGTCGATTTGACACAGCGTAAAAGCCGTGGAAATTTTGGTACAGGGGCGGATTTGCAACACTTGAAGGCGAAATTGCTCTAGCACGAGCAATGGGTAGAGCGACGGTGGTGCCATAGGAGTGAGGGATAGAGATGGAGCGACTGTAGAGAACCGGTAGAGCGACGGTAGGGGAGGTGGAGAGGCGGCGGCACAGAGAGAGAAGGGAACATGGCGACGGCGGCGTATAGATCTGGGAAGGCTGAGGAAGGCGCGATGGAGGAACCGGGTTACGCCCAAGTAGGGGAGGATCGCCACGGGCAGGGGAGAGATGGAGTAGAGAGAGAGTGTGTGTGTCCGAGAAGTGTGTGTGTGTGTGTGAGAGGGTTTATATATATATATATATATATATATATATATATATATATATATATATATATATATATATATATATAAGGATTAATATGGACCATTGATTTAATATGAATGGATGGTTGAGATGGTGATCCAAGTGAAATAGTTTATTAAAATGTGAGCCATTAGATTCAACTTAAATGTGTTAATATGAATGGATGGTTGAGATGGTGATCCAAGTGAAATAGTTTGTTAAAATGTGAGTCATTGGATTCAACTTAAATGTGTTATTATAAATGGCTTAGATGGAGATTCATGTGAAAGATAATGACTTAATAATAAATGATAATAATGATATTTAGTTTTATTTTTTGAAAAAATATTTAATTCATTTAAAATCTAATAAAATTATTTAATAATAATAATTGTATAATAAATGTAAATGCTTAGTACTACAATAATAATTAGTAATAACATAATAATAATGGCACATATTTGTAACTCAAATTCCATTTGGATTTTGAGGAAAGTCATAGAGATGAAGAACACTTTAACCGTATACCATTTCACAAGATCAGGACACATTCCTTAAAATCCTAAATATTGGCACATATTTGTAACTCAATTTTCATTTGAATTTTGAGGAAAGTCATAAAGATAAAAACACTTTAAATGTCATTTAAAATGTAGAAAAAAAAAAAAAACGTAAATTTAGCCTTTGTATACCATTTTCACAAGATAGGACACATTCCTTAAAAAAAAACCCTAAATATTGAAAGCACATATTTGTAACTCAATTTTCATTTGAATTTTGAAGAAAGTCATAAAGAGATAGAAAACACTTTAAATGTCATTTAAAATGTAGAAAAAAAAAAAAATAAACAAATGAAAGCCGTATACCATTTTCAAAAGATCGGGACACATTTTTTAAAAACCCTAAATAATGACACATATTTGTAACTCAATTTCCATTGTGGATTTTGAGGAAAAGGTCATAAAGATAGAAAAACACTTTAAATGTCATTTAGAATGTAGAAAAAAATTAAAAAAAAATAAACGAGGTATGGTATACCATTTTCACAAGATCGGGACACATAAAACCCTAAGAACCCTAAATAATGGCACATATTTGTAACTCAATTTCTATTTGGATTTTGAGGAAGGTCATAGAAAAAAAGATGAAAAACACTTTAAATTTCATTTAGAATGTAGAAAAAAATTAAAAAAAATAAACGAGGTAGCCGTATACTTTACTAATTTTTTTTTTAAATTTTTTATTGACTAGAAAAATAATATTTTAGCCTTTGTTAATTAATGGCACATATTTGTAACTCAATTTCCATTTGGATTTTGAGGAAAGTCATAAAGATGAAAAACACTTTAAATGTCATTTAGAATGTAGAAAAAAATTAAAAAAAAATAAACGAGGTAGCCGTATACCATTTTCACAAGATCGGGACACATAAAACCCTTAGAACCCTAAATAATGGCACATATTTGTAACTCAATTTCCATTTGGATTTTGAGGAATGTCATAAAGATGAAAAACACTTTAAATGTCATTTAGAATGTAGAAAAATTAAAAAAATAAACGAGGTAGCCGTATACCATTTTCACAAGATCGGGACACATAAAACCCTAAGAACCCTAAATAATGGCACATATTTGTAACTCAATTTCCATTTGGATTTTGAGGAAGGTCATAAAGATGAAAAACACTTTAAATGTCATTTAGAATGTAGAAAAAAATTAAAAAAAAATAAACGAGGTAGCCGTATACCATTTTCACAAGATCGGGACACATAAAATCCTAAGAACCCTAAATAATGGCACATATTTGTAACTCAATTTCTATTTGGATTTTGAGGAAGGTCATAGAGATGAAAAACACTTTAAATGTCATTTAGAATGTAGAAAAAAATTAAAAAAAAATAAACGAGGTAGCCGTATACCATTTTCACAAGATCGGGACACATTCCTTAAAACCCTAAATAATGGCACATATTTGTAACTCAATTTCCATTTGGATTTTGAGGAAAGTCATAAAGATTAAAAACACTTTAAATGTCATTTATAATGTATAAAAAAATTAAAAAAAATAAACGAGATAGCCGTATACCATTTTCACAAGATCGGGACACAAAACCCTAAGAACCCTAAATAATAAAACATATTTGTAACTCAGTTTCCATTTGGATTTTGAGGAAGGTCATGAAGATGAAAAACACTTTAAATGTCATTTAGAATGTAGAAAAAAATTAAAAAAAAATAAACGAGGTAGCCGTATACCATTTTCACAAGATCGGGACACATAAAACCCTAAGAACCCTAAATAATGGCACATATTTGTAACTCAATTTCTATTTGGATTTTGAGGAAGGTCATAAAGATGAAAAACACTTTAAATGTCATTTAGAATGTAGAAAAAATTAAAAAATAAACGAGGTAGCCGTATACCATTTTCACAAGATCGGGACACATTCCTTAAAACCCTAAATAATGGCACATATTTGTAACTCAATTTCCATTTGGATTTTGAGGAAAGTCATAAAGATGAAAAACACTTTAAATGTCATTTATAATGTATAAAAAAATTAAAAAAAAATAAACGAGATAGCCGTATACCATTTTCACAAGATCGGGACACAAAACCTTAAGAACCCTAAATAATGGCACATATTTGTAACTCAGTTTCCATTTGGATTTTGAGGAAGGTCAAAAGATGAAAAACACTTTAAATGTCATTTAGAATGTATAAAAAAATTAAAAAAAAATAAACGAGGTAGCCGTATACCATTTTCACAAGATCGGGACACATAAAACCCTGAGAACCCTAAATAATGGCACATATTTGTAACTCAATTTCCATTTGGATTTTGAGGAAAGTCATAAAGATTAAAAACACTTTAAATGTAATTTATAATGTAGAAAATTAAAAAAATAAACGAGATAGCCGTATACCATTTTCACAAGATCGGGACACAAAACCCTAAGAACCCTAAATAATAAAACATATTTGTAACTCAGTTTCCATTTGGATTTTGAGGAAGGTCATAAAGATGAAAAACACTTTAAATGTCATTTAGAATGTAGAAAAAAATTAAAAAAAATAAACGAGGTAGCCGTATACCATTTTCACAAGATCGGGACACATAAAACCACTAAGAACCCTAAATAATGGCACATATTTGTAACTCAATTTCTATTTGGATTTTGAGGAAAGTCATAAAGATGAAAACACTTTAAATGTCATTTAGAATGTAGAAAAAAATTAAAAAAAATTAAACGAGGTAGCCGTATACCATTTTCACAAGATCGGGACACATTCCTTAAACCCTAAATAATGGCACATATTTGTAACTCAATTTCCATTTGGATTTTGAGGAAATTAAAAAATATGAAAAACACTTTAAATGTCATTTATAATGTAGAAAAAATTAAAAATAAAATAAATGAGATAGCCGTATACCATTTTCACAAGATCGAGACACATAAAACCCTAAAACCCCTAAATAATGGCACATATTTGTAACTCAGTTTCCATTTGGATTTTGAGAAAGGTCAAAAGATGAAAAACACTTTAAATGTCATTTAGAATGTATAAAAAAATTAAAAAAAATAAACGAGGTAGCCGTATACCATTTTCACAAGATCGGGACACATAAAACCCTGAGAACCCTAAATAATGGCACATATTTGTAACTCAATTTCCATTTGGATTTTGAGGAAAGTCATAAAGATTAAAAACACTTTAAATGTCATTTATAATGTAGAAAAAATTAAAAAAAAATAAACGAGATATCCGTATACCATTTTCACAAGATCGGGACACATTCCTTAAAACCCAAAATAAACGAGGTAGCCTATATTTATTTTTAATTTTTTTTAAATTTTTTATTGACTAGAAAATAATATTTTAGCCTTTGTTAATTAGTGGTTTTTTTTAGAAAAAGTTATAGAAAAAAAGATAGAAAAAAAACTAAACAAATGAAAGTATATAGAAGAAAAGTCAATAGAGGGACGGACTACCCTATATTTATTTTTTTATTTTTTTAAATTTTTTACTGACTAGAAAATAATATTTTAGCCTTTGTTAATTAGTGTTTTTTTTAGAAAAAGTTATATAAAAAAAGATAGAAAAAAAACTAAACAAATGAAGGTATATAGAAGAAAAGTCAATAGAGGGACGGACTACCCTATATTTATTTTTTGATTTTTTTAAATTTTTTACTGACTAGAAAATAATATTTTAGCCTTTGTTAATTAGTGTTTTTTTTTTAGAAAAAGTTATATAAAAAAAGATAGAAAAAAAACTAAACAAATGAAGGTATATAGAAGAAAAGTCAAAAGAGGGACGGACTACCCTATATTTATTTTTTAATTTTTTTTAAATTTTTTATTGACTAGAAAATAATATTTTAGCCTTTGTTAATTGGTGGTTTTTTTTAGAAAAAGTTATAGAAAAAAAGATAGAAAAAAAACTAAATAAATGAAAGTATATAGAAGAAAAGTCAAAAGAGGGACGGACTACCCTATATTTATTTTTTAATTTTTTTTAAATTTTTTATTGACTAGAAAATAATATTTTAGCCTTTGTTCATTAGTGATTTATTTTAGAAAAAGTTATATAAAAAAAGATAGAAAAAAAACTAAACAAATGAAAGTATATAGAAGAAAAGTCAAAAGAGAGACGAACTATCCTATATTTATTTTTTAATTTTTTTAAAATTTTTTATTGACTAGAAAATAATATTTTAGCCTTTGTTAATTAGTGTTTTTTTTTAGAAAAAGTTATAGAAAAAAAGAAAGAAAAAAAACTAAACAAATGAAAGTATATAGAAGAAAAATTAAAATTATTAGCGACGGAATTATTCCGTCGCTGATAATCAATTTTTTTTTTTAAAAATATAAATTATCAGCGACGGAATTATTCCGTCGCTGATAAATTTATCAGCGACGGAATAATTCCGTCGCTGATAATCTAATTTTTTAAAAAAAAATAAATTATCAGCGACGGAATAATTCCGTCATTGATATCCAAAAAAAATTAAAAATAAATAAATTATCGGCTGACGGAATAATTCCGTCGTTGTTAACTAAAAATTAAAAAATAAATAAATTATCGTACCACGGAATAATTCCGTCAGCTGATATTTATTTAGCGACGGAATTAAATTCCGCCGCTGAAATTCCGTCGCTAAAACGAATATTCGTCGAATATTCGTTTTTAGCGACGGAATTCAGCGGCGGAATTTAATTCCGTCGCTAAATTTGGCGCCAAATTTATTCCGTCGCTAAAGCATAATTTCCGTCGCTAAATAGCGACGAATGCTTCCGTCCGTTTATTCCGTCGCTAAAACACCCGCTTACGGTAGTGCCCCGTCCACCTCGCAAATAGCTAACGCGTCTTGGAAATTCGAGTCATCCACCGCCGGCCACCTGTATGATGACGGCAACACAACTCGTCGACCCGCAGACGATGGATCGCATCTCCTCTTGAAACCGCATCTCGTAAGTTTCCTATAAGTTTCGACCCTAAGAGCGGGTTGATTATGCCGAATCCACCGTAGCCTCTCGTGTGTCCATCATTATATACGCATCAACCATAAACCGCCGCAGTAGTCTTCCACTTCTCATAAGTTGGTGTCCTTCTCGCAGCACCTCTCGCCGTAGTCGAAATGATAAGAACTCTTTCAAAGAAAGATTGGGTCGCTTTGACATTGGAGGCATATTTCGAGGAATATCTCGTATAGAACCCATCTTCCCCAAAAACAAACAAAGAATGGGTACTGAAGAGGAAGATAACATGGATTGAACTCGTGTATTTGTTTAAAGTCACCACACCGCTTTTCAACTATAATGTCTCTCACATCATGTGTATCTTGAATATCACCCTCGATAAGAGCTGCCACTTCAGATGTTGTTGGCAAATTATACGTTCTTCCATCCTTAGATCGCTTTCCTATCAGTCGAAGCTTTACCTCACTCGAAACTCTCAAAGAAATACGCTCTGCAGCTGTTCTGTAAATCTTAGCATACGGGTTGTTTTCATCAATCATTTTTCTTAAGTCCGATACAATCGAGTAGTCAAATTCTGAACTCCTCTGTTTACTGTAAAATAGATTTCAAAGCAAGCAATATATAATTAGTCGATATAATAAAACAAAATATATATATAAAGCACGAATATAAAAGGCTATCCAGAAAATAAAACATATAGATGCTTTAAAAATATTAGCATTACTGTATAAGAATGAAGCAAAATCTTCAACCAAAAACTGTTTAAAGTTAGAATTTGGAAACATCTGCATTTGCACATTACATGGACTGAACCATCACAATGTCAAATTTTCTTTTCATGCATAATTACTTTTATGAGTCAAGTGCCAACGATTATGAATATAGTACATTTAAATGGTATTATTCTTGATATCAACAGAGTTCAAATATAGTAATTTACTTGAAGAATCTGTATCGATGGCATACTCATAATTGTATTGTCAACTAACTGTGAATAGTTGTAATAATTAAATACCAATAGAATATAAATTCATGAGAAAAAAAACAGAGTTCATATTTATTGAGGGCATAATTTACCATTATATAAGAAGAACAAAAAATAAACAGGTAAATCTTTAACTTCATGCTATATAAACAGACAATGTGTATAAAATTTATGGTTGAAGGGAAAAGGAATGAAAAATTCATAGCCAGAAAATATAACAACAATTTAAGATTAGAAACAGAGTACTTCATTTTAAAATATATAGACAAATCACGGATGATAAAGTACATTATGAAGAAACATACCCGATGCCTTTTATTCTCGTTATTAACTTCGCTTTCAAAGTGTCATAAATATAGAGTTGGGAGAATTGTGGAGGAGCTCCTTCATTGGGCAACAATGATCCGATTAGATGAACATTCTGACCTCCCAACTTAAATGCGTAAGGGCCTCTTCCTTGATTTACGGTCTTATCAATTGTCCCACCCATTGATGTAAATGCGTACATCATGTTGTAAGCACGTATGTTATCCATAAAATTTTTGCTTTTTTCGTGCGTTTTATCTAGAAGATCACGCAACAACTCGGGCGGATGTTGCAAGAGTGGAAGTTGTACTTGCCCATGCATGCAACATAATGAGAATTTTGGATTTGTCGTTTGCTTGTTCTTTGGGGTCCTCTCTTCGTACCAAAATAAAGCATGGCAATGTTCGCATTCATAATTTGGATCTCCAATATCCCAATAACCTTGATATGTAAAATAATCTAAAATGTAAATGACCTTTTTCTAAAGAAATAAGTATTAAATGTATTGTGTTTTATTATTTAGGTAAAATACTATTATGTGAAATCTTAACATCAACTAAAAATCGAAACCATACCTGTGCTTGGTTGTGCAATCTCCTTCATTTTTTTTTCCTATTACATTGTGATGTTCGGAAATTATATTCATCGTTTGTTTCACAATCAGTTTGGGATTCTACCATTCCTGAATACAGAACAAAATTCAGATATATGTTTTTCTATGATATGAATTATAAAATAATAAATCAGAAACATCAAGTAAAAATTATATAAATAGTTAAAATAAGTGATTTATGTTTGATTTCAAGTACCTGTATCCAAGCGATTAGGTATGTTATTGCTCTCATTTACATGATGTTGAATATTTGCATTTAAATCTTCAAAATTCAAGTTTCTTCTGAGAGACTGCAACACTCGTTTACTGTTAATTGGCCTACCAGGTCTTCTTAGTTCAAGACTTGTTGGATTAGTCCCACACGGAGTGTTAGCTTTGGAAAAAAAAAAGTGTAATGATAATGAGTAATGCTATACCAAATTTTATATATAAAGTATTAAAAAACATAATAAGTATGAACAACTTAAAAACTATTTAAAATAGATATTTGTACCTGTATCCATGCGAGTAGGTGAGCCATTGCTGAAAATTAGTTGATGTTGAATTTCATAATTATAGGGATCAGGATTCATGCAGTTGTTGAGGGATTTCAATACTCCAACACTTTGGCTAATTGGCCTACCAAGCTTTCTTTTTTCCAAGTTTTTTGGGGATAATACATGATACACATTCTCATCAACCAAAGGATACTTGTTTTCAGTTCCTTGATGTCGATTCTCAGAATTAGAGTGATCAATATCCAATCTTCTTTTAATAGATTGTAAACCCCCAAATCTTTGACCAACCGGAATACCACGACTTATAAAATCTATGCTTGTTGGATTAGTAGCTATTGGTGTGGTAGATACTGATAGAACTAATAAAGATTAATGATGATTAGTTATGATAAAACATATTTTATAATATAAAATAATTGAAAATTGACATGAAATATTCTTACCATTTGTAAGATTATATGAAGGAAATATTGGTCGTATTAAATGACTATCGCATGTGTCATTAGTTGACTTCCACCTGCGGATAAAAAAACAGTAAACATAGAGATTATATTTAAAAAAGTATTTAAACTTATTTACCAATTTCATATATGAGTGATAAAATGTAAAATGACAACTATATAGAAAACTTACGATTAGAAATGTCAGACAATGCCTCTCTTTGGGGCTCCACTGAGTTTATCGGATACTTTTCCATCTCTTCACTTTTCTGTTGCTTTTGCTTTTTGCCAACTGATTTGTTCATTTTGTTTCTAGAAACAACAGACAAATGATTGTTATAGATTATTTCATCTTGGGTACCTTTACCGATTCATAAAGCATTTTATTAATTAAGGTATTGACATACATTAGTTCACCCATTAGAAAGCGGGCTCGACTTAATGATTTATCCTTGATTTATATTTTGGCTGTAAGGGTGAACTATTATATAATCTAATACAAGTATAAATTCAATAAATCAAAACCTTAAAAAATAATCAAAATTTTACTAATATTTATATTTTTAAATTTATGTTGAACTTGTTATTAATTAGCCAATCTTACTCAAATTTTACATATTTTACCACATAATAATTTTACTAAAATTTATCATTAATTCTAACTTTGACTTACAGTATTCCTAATATCTACGGGGGGATGGGATGCTCAAAATTCGCCGGTGGTAGTTATGGCGCTCCTAAAATGAAATGGACGGAATTACCTTACGACGAAGGCCGCTCCTCCGATGTTGCTGTTATGAAGAAGATGGCAAGAGGTAGAATACGATTATCGTACCACAAAAATCCATGGCCAGCGCAAGAGAGATTCAATCACAATTCCTCTTTGGCTCAATTCGTTCCTCCTCTCAATCGATTTCGCTGGACGGATGCTTCAATTTGACGGCGACGGCGTTGTTACTTGCGGACGGGAAAGCCTTGGCGATTCTCCTGAAGGTAATTTCTTATTTAAATATAGGTTTAATTTTATGATGATTTGTTCCTCGCTCTTTCTACTTCATCTCTCTATATCTAGGGTTTGATTTCACAATCTTCTTCCAAATCCAATACGCTAACATTGTCTGTAATCTAGATTTTTCTTTAATTTCTTATTGGGTATCTCGCAATTGAAGTAATTTTTCTCTATTTCCCCATTTTGATTATCTTATTTTTAATGTATTTCTTTACTTGCTTTTATAAAAGTATGGAATCTTTGTCCGAGTGTAATTAGTTTCAAAAAAAAATACCTAGCTGCTTGTTAAAAAATTGTTTTTTTTATTTGCATTTCCATTATTTCTGATGTGTTTTTAATTTTGGGTAAAGTAATTTACATGGTAGAATGAAGGAATCGACCCCCGAATGAATTTCCATACTTCAATGATTTTCTTAGATTTTACATTCAAAATTTAATTGTAATAAATATTGAGAAAGAAAATTCACACAAATAAATGAATATTGTGGGAACTGTGATATTTCTTCTAACTTTTCCAGTTTGCGAAACAAAAAAGATTGAGTAACTAAGTAAGAATTTTCATGTCTAGCTGACCAACAAATATATGATCGTTAAAATATAAAATGGAATACCATAATTTCAAATAAAATTTATGCAAAAAATCCTATTCTTTCTAGCCACAATAGTTTAAACAGGAAAAAAAAACAAATAGTTTACTGCATAAATATAGATGACAGACTGAATACGATGCTAAACAACTCTTGTTGCTTATTTATCCAATTTCTCTTGTTGAATTTGCTTAATTCCCTTCGTAACAGACAATTGTATCTCTTCATCATTTGAGGTAGAGTCTAAGAAACGTTTTTGTGGAGTGATGGATGTTGAAGAACTGTCACACACAGATTCCAAAGGCTTATCCTACATAATAAAAAAGTAAAATAACATTATCATAAAAAGAAAACTATCAAAATGATAGTGAAATAGAAATTTAAAAAGTAAATCAAATGATAGAAAGAAATTTACCTCATTATTGCAATTCAAGCTGGTCACAATTTCAATTTCATTATTCAGTTTGGAAGCAACCTCCTGAAGTTTAAAGAAATTAATGTTATGAATTTGAGCTTTTGTCTATAGATAATGTGTTATAGTTTCTACTTACATTATCATTTATGAGTGATAAAAACTGGGCGATGATATCTGTATCCTCTGATAATTGCTTTACTGTGAAAGTTCTTTTATCTTGATCAGTATCTAAAGTTCTTTGGTCAACATCAATCCTGAATAAGCATTGTCTTTCAAACATTTTTCGAAAACATTCAGGTAGTTGACCCTGTTGAACATTATGTTGTATGAACATTATTTTACATCGTCACAAATTAGTAATCAATCTAATAACAAAATAACAACAAATTAGCTACCTCTGAGACATCGGCAAGAACTACGGGAGCAGACATTCCGAGCAAAGAAGATGCTGTCGCATCGAATAAAACAAAGTGTGTCTCAGCTAGATCTATATCATTCATATCAGTGACCAAGATCCTGATTTTGAACCTGAAAATAATAGGTAGAAAATTATTTCGAATGAAGATAATGAGTATAAATCTTTTTTATTTGTATATATATATATAAAAAAAAATCCATCATTTACCTAGGGATAGCAATGCCAAGTGTTGTCTTGCATTTAGGACAGATTTTACTGTTCTTTTCAAATCCTTTAGCACACTTTACATTGCTACACCCATCATAGTACCAGGTGGCATGTGAATCCACATCCGATATGGTTGCCAATACGGAGTATATGCCAACCTAATAAAAATGATTATAGTAAAAACGATTAATGTTGATTCAATAATATTTAAATGAGTATAAACTTTATAAAAAATTAAGAAAATTTATAATATACCTCTGTACATGTGAGCAAATCACCAATCGTCTTTAGTTCTTTTTTTTTTCAACCACATCTCACTATTGGTACGACTACTATCATTAGTTGTAATAGTCAAAGAACGACTAAACGATGAAGATCCAGTTTCACGCCTGTAAAAGTGATATATGAAAATTAACATAACTATACAATTTTGTATAACAAATTCATATATTCTTATAAAGGTTCAGTGTTCATTTACTTGCTAAGATAATCTGCTACTTCAGGGAACGATGCATTAATATGCATTATTGAAGCATGCTTCATAGTACTAACTTTGGTTTTCCCTGTATAAACATTATAAAATTAACTCACATGATAATATGCCTTGAATCAGAAACATAATTGCAGTTTAAGTATATATACATAAAAGATACCTTGATATGTAGATAGCATTACAAACTGCAAAACCAAAATCACAGGGCCTTCCTCGTTTTGTCCCCTATTGTCAATATACTGTTTTAACTTATCTCCAAATGATGCCCACAGAACAACAGTCAACTCGCACGCGGGGTCTTAGCCTGATGGTTAGAGTTCATGGCTTCCAACCTGGAGGTCATGGGTTCGATTCCCCCACCAGTGGTTAGAGGGAATGACATTGCCCTCCCTAGCATAGCTAGGCGCCTCTGTGAAGTGCATCAAGGGGGGAGCGGTGAAATGTGTTGATCCCCTTCTTTTTAAGGAAAAGAAAAAAAAAGGAAAAAAAAAAGAACAACAGTCAACTCATTTCCACTGTCAAAATAGTAGAAAGTAATTATGTAATACATAATAATTAGTCTCAAAATATATTAATTAACGTTTAAAGAATAAAATATTTGAAATACATACTCATTATCGATCAGCTGAACATCTAACTTTCGAGCATTAAACCTCTGGACAAACTCAAAGTCTCTAAGAGGTAAAATAACCTCTCCAATCACATCTATCAAATATTCAGCAAATGTAAGTAAAATTCATAGTAATATATTTTGTTTTACCTTTATAAATATAATTAATAATTAATATAAGCATGGAAAAAAATATGTGATTTAAAATTCTCACCGACTACAAAATCCAAATTCAAACTTCCAATTGTTTGAAAAGGCGTGAACTCGAAACCGTTATCTGGAATTTGAATAGACTTGTCGACTTCAGACACGTCAGTCGCTAAACTCATACACAGTTTCCATTTGTGATTAAGTATCGCCTTTTGCAATGGTTGAACACAGTTTTCTTCGACACCAAACTTGGAAATCTTTAGCATTTTTCCCTCTTGAAACTTATTCGTAAATTGGGAAGGCAATTTGCTAGGGATCGTTGCTTGGATTTTAGATCCCTGTATAAAAAAATAAAAATCATTATGTCAAATAATCAAATAATTAATGAAATATTAATAACATCTGCAAAAAAAATATGTGAGATATATTACCTCCTGATCAACCAATATAAGTTCAGTAGATTTTTTTCCGTATTGTCCAATCAGCTCCCATTGACGTAATATGCGGACATTAACGCTGGATTGTTTAGTTTTCTTGTCAATTGATTTGACAGAAATCATACGGTTTGTAGCCATTACCTATGTTGTAAATCAATGAAATAAATAAGAATATTAATATGAAAGCAATTTAGTTAGAAAGTTTAAATCTTTGAATCCTTTGATACGTGTTAGCATTCTATTGCGTTTTTTGATTTTAGTCATCTATGTTGAGATCCTTAAAAACCCCATCCTTATACTCGAATCTTTTACGCAATTAAGGTTTCCTATATGTAATATCGGTTCAGCAATAAATGCAATTGTGTTTCAGAACAATGATTTATAAGGCAAAAAGTGGTTCACGTGGTAATGAATGTATGTAGATATGCTCTATATGTATGTGATTGATTTACCTGTGATGATCACTTTCTTACTGCTGATAACTTTTTTATTACCATCTTTTTGTTGTTTTGGGTTGAAAACTGTGTCAATATTGTGATATTGGTGATATGATTATGCTAATCAAACAATTTTGGTCATATGTCCAAATAGAGGAAGTTTCTGTCCAAGCTATGAACATCTAGGATTCATATCTATTAAGCGTTGTCCTTGAAAAATAGAGAACTGAATTAGGCAACATATTACTGTTGTTTTAGTTTTCTGTTAGTTATGCATCAACAGGTACATAGATGTGGTTTGGCTTAGTTGTTTTTGATTGTTTCTGTTGCTTATTGGGCATTTCTCACCTTTGATTATATCGTACATTTGGGTTTGCTTAGATTTGCATTGATATAGGTTCACACAAGTATGTGATTACTTATCCTTACGGCTGTGTGGCTGTCAGGGGTCGGGGAGATGATATTATGATATTGCTCGCCATGGACTATTAGTTTCCTTTGTTGCAGCTCTATATTGTTGGATTGGTTCAGCAATAAATGCAATTTTGTTTCAGAACAATGATTTCTAAGGCAAAAAGTGGTTCAAGTGGTTCACGTGGTAATGAATTTAATTTTCAATGAAAAAGTGGTTCACGTCGAAATGTTATTTGGAGAGTAATCTTGTACTGTACTTAATTTTGTTGCATTGATAGGGTAAACTGCTTGTGTATGAGGAAGAAACTACCATGATTCGTCAATTTTGTATGTGCATATGATTTGTATATGCTAACTATGTGAAACCTGAGGTTCTATCTCAAAAATACTCAAACATTTTGATAAATAGAACTGAGGGCCTTTCAGCTATTATCTGTGCAAAATGAACTTTTTTCTTTTTTCTTTTTTCTTTTTTCGCTTGTCTATTCATTGTTGCCCTCCCCCCCTTTTTCTTTGTGTATTGATTGTTCAGTCTATGCATCAACAGGTACATAGATGTGGTTTGGCTTAGTTGTTTTTGATTGTTTCTGTTGCTTAATGGGCATTTCTCACCTTTGATTATATCGTACATTTGGGTTTGCTTAGATTTTCATTGATATAGGTTCACACAAGTATGTGATTACTTATCCTTACGGCTGTGTGGCTGTCAGGGGTCGGGGAGATGATATTATGATATTGCTCGCCATGGACTATTAGTTTCCTTTGTTGCAGCTCTATATTGTTGGATTGGTTCAGCAATAAATGCAATTTTGTTTCAGAACAATGATTTCTAAGGCAAAAAGTGGTTCAAGTGGTTCACGTGGTAATGAATTTAATTTTCAATGAAAAAGTGGTTCACGTCGAAATGTTATTTGGAGAGTAATCTTGTACTGTACTTAATTTTGTTGCATTGATAGGGTAAACTGCTTGTGTATGAGGAAGAAACTAACATGATTCGTCAATTTTGTATGTGCATATGATTTGTATATGCTAACTATGTGAAACCTGAGGTTCTATCTCAAAAATACTCAAACATTTTGATAAATAGAACTGAGGGCCTTTCAGCTATTATCTGTGCAAAATGAACTTTTTTCTTTTTTCGCTTGTCTATGCATTGTTGCCCTCCCCCCCTTTTTCTTTGTGTATTGATTGTTCACTCTATGTGTGTCTGGGGGTGAGTAATGGACTGGGAGTGTGGTATTATGATGTACTAAAAGATCTATCTGATCTTGTTTCGTGATTTATTTAGTATGCCAGAGTCTTTTGCCCTCACCATTGGATTCATCCTCCA
Source organism: Adenophora triphylla var. japonica (assembly GCA_022495995.1). Taxonomy (NCBI): domain Eukaryota; kingdom Viridiplantae; phylum Streptophyta; class Magnoliopsida; order Asterales; family Campanulaceae; genus Adenophora; species Adenophora triphylla. The sequence goes on along the minus strand of JAFEMH010005447.1, from coordinate 65,315 downwards.
TTCCTTATCTTGATATATATTATTTAGATGTCTATCCTACTTGAAGTTATTGTGGTTCATCTCTGCGCCATAATTTCATTGCCATATATATATATGTTCATTTGATGGTAAAAAGTTTTATGTACCTAATTTTTGGATCCTTCATTTATTAATACTCAGGGATGAACTGGTTCGATTTGTTGCTGATAAACGCTGTCTTACAACTCTCAAGATGGAAGGTTGTTCTAACCTGGGGGGTTTCACTCTTTTGAAGAGAATTGGTGAGTTGCATATTCTCCCTTTATTGTGTTATGTGAATTGTACTTGTATTTATGCTGTATGATCAAAGATTATCGAGCATCCCAAGTTACTTGACTTGGATCATTTTATTTGAATGATCACGTCGTCGACCATTTTACACTGATTAAGAGTATTCTGTGCTTAGTTTGAAGGAAATTGGTGCTTATTCTCATGGATAAAATTCATTTAGGAATTACCCCAACATTAGACTTCTCTCGTGTCTTCTAGCATAAAAAGAAAATTAGACAGATTGTTTATTGCTTACTTCTTCTTTCCTTCTTTTCTTTACTGTGTATGCTTTGCAAGGTTTAATATTAGATTATTCAGAAGTGCAAGTATGGCTTAAAGTCTTAAACTAATAATAGAGGATCAAAGTGGTCCACGATGAAATTATAGGCTTTCCTACAACCTAATAACCTCAGCTTTAATTACATCTGCACAATTCCCAATTATTTCAGACCAAACATCTCCAAAAACTACCATTCCTTCAAATTCAAGCATTGAAATACCAAAATAAATATAAATTCACATAAATTATAAGATTAAATAATCAAAATAATAATAAAATCACGTCAGCAATTCTAAGGTGATCTACCTAAGAGTAGTCAGCTCTCTTGCTGATTTTTTGTGCATGCTGCAATTTTTAGAAGCAAGTGAATTTAGTGATGCAGAATCCTTCCAAAATCATGAGCTAAGCGTGTGGGGACTTGTCTCTTAATTCAATCATCCATTTAATAACACAGACCACGAAATGTTATTCTAAATAAGTCATCTACATTATCTACGCAGTTAATAACGCAGACAACGAAATGTTATGTGGAGAGTAATCTTGTACTGTACTTAATTTTGTTGCATTGATAGGGTAAACTGCTTGTGTATGAGGAAGAAACTAACATGATTCGTCAATTTTGTATGTGCATATGATTTGTATATGCTAACTATGTGAAACCTGAGGTTCTATCTCAAAAATACTCAAACATTTTGATAAATAGAACTGAGGACCTTTCAGCTATTATCTGTGCAAAATGAACTTTTTTCTTTTTTCGCTTGTCAATGCATTGCCCCCCCTTTTTCTTTGTGTATTGCTTGTTCACTCTATGTGTGGGTGGGGGTGAGTAATGGACTGGGAGTGTGGTATTATGAAAAGAGGAGAGAGAGAGAGAGAGAGAGAGAGAGAGAGAGGTCTTTCTGCAATTGAGGTGGAGGGTGGGGCTATAACTAAGTTTGATTGTTCCAATGCCTCAGTTCAATGAGTTTGAGGGAGAGAGATAGGGGGCTATAGTTGGAGGTTAAAACACTTCGTGAGAAATATTTGGAAGAGGTATAAAACTGTGTTATGTTATTTAAAATGGCCACATGAATGCCGGGGGTGGCCTTGAAGCTGAGGTGAGGAGATTCTCATTGCACCAAGCATGGTTGTTACTGAAATCATAGGTTTCTATCAACCGTTATGCAAAGAACAGGTGGAAAGCTAAAAATCTAAATCTGAGTCATTCATAATTATACTGTGACTACTGCTGTAGAACCATTATGCAGTACATATGAGGGATGCATTGAATAGAGATTGACATCCATCATAAAGTTGGGATGAAGATTTTCTTCACTTAAATTATAATGTTTTTGTTTTATTCAGATTAACTATGTGGGGGGTGATGAGGCTTATCTGATGCTAAAGGTATTTTGCTAATTGGTGTAGTTTCATGTTAACAGGTATCTCTGGAATGGTCGGCAGCGCAACACACTCACCCATTTGTGCCTCGTGCCTCATAGATATGAACTACTAAATCAGGGTGAGTTTGAAAATATACTATCTAGTGCTCTTAAGATAGTGTCTTTTGGGGTTTCCATCTCCATTCTAACTCATTATTTAGAGATTGTTAGCATGGGTCTTCCTTTTTAATATTGATTTTAAGTTTTCCTCTAGCAGATCTAGGAATGTGAACCCATTTACTCATGGAGAGTGCAAATGATAAAGTATAATGCAACACAACGTAAAGTAAAATAGAAAATACGGCAATAAGAAATGTTCTACAAAATCATCAGCGAAAGAATGAATAAGAATATATGCATAAAGTTAATGGGTTTTGATGTTACCTTTTCTGAGATTATTGACAGAGGTGTTATTGGGGCGTAAGAGAAGAAAAATTAGGGTGGTGAAACTGGCTTCTGTCCTGTAAAAAATAGAGAAGAGACTTGAAGAAAATTATATATAGGAATAAATTCATATATAAAAGAGAAATAAATACTGCAATCTTGGGGATAAATATGAATCTTTTCTAAATTATATCACTTTATACAGTTAAATTCATATATAAATATTAGAAAATATATACCTTCCGAAAATACTTAAAATTCCGAAACTATATGAGTAAATCAAATATTTGAATTTTTTTTTTTTTTCAGAATCTATGCTGACAATTAATGAGTAAATCAAATAGGAAGTGATTTGATTTTTTTTTTATATTGTTTGCCATCTATGTCGAAATTATTGGAATAAATCAAATAATTTCAAATTTTATGTCGAATATTTTCTATGATATCCGAAAATCTTCTGTTACAGTTAAGAAAATATATAACTGTTTTGAAATAATTCAAATCTTAGGAATTAGGTTTTTATTTTTATTTTATTTTTTATATTCGTTGATTGATTGAATTAATTATATACTTCTTATTTTCGGGGGATTAAATGAATAAATCAAATTTAAAAAATCCGATCAAATCCATATATTAGGTGATTGAATTAAATAATTTTAAATTGATAGATTAAGTTATCCGAATGTAAAGTAATTAGGATTTTAATTTGGGGATAAATATGAATAATTTGAAAATTATATCACTTTATATATTAAAATTCTACATATAAAGAATAGAAATATATAAATACCGAATATATTTAAAATAATTTTGGAAATTTTTTTTAATCTATGATTGCCGAAAATATAGGAGTTGATTACTTGAAAATCAATCAATTCCAAAAAATTTAGGAATTGATTACTTGAATCAATCAATTCCGAAAATACACATACTGTCCCTGGGGAGCGGACGCTCCCCATGCCTGGGAGCGGACGCTCCATTTGGCCAGCAACTGTGTCTAAGATTGGCAAATTTGGGAGCACCTGCTCCCATAATTTTGGAGCGGGCGCTTCCTATTTACAGTAATTTGAATTGTTTTGAGTTAATTTGGGAGCAGGTGCTCCCCTAAATTTGGAGCCTCCGCTCCCACTTTTCAATGGCTTCTAATTTTTTTTTTTTTTTAATATCATATTAACTATGTAACCACCTCCGTTCCAACCAAGGAGAACTTTTTACAAAGTTTGATTTTTAATCACTATCAATATCATATGCATCCATAGTCACCGTAAAGATCTCACATATGCTATCATAATTGAATGTGCAAATTACAAAATGATGCATAACGATGGAAGTTTTAATAGCTCCATCAGGAATTACACAAAAAACTAAATGTTATAAGATTGCGAATGACTTATTTATATTTCATTTTAGATAAACATCCTAATAAATCATAACAAACTACTAAACCTAAATATAATCTTAAAAAAAATCATATAATCAAATTGAACTATTAAACCTAAAAAGACTAATAAAATCATTCAGATATGTTAAACAACTCATAGATTTCAATGTCAAATATGCAATTAGCACATCCGGTATTTTCAAGTCTTGAATAATAGGATCAATTTTTGTCCTTGAAATGAGCTTCAACCTTGCAAAATATTGGCCATATGGAAAAGTAATAATCATCACTCTTCCATAATGAATTTATGTACGCCTTCAAATTCAAACGATATTTAATGGACTGATTCTTGGTGAAATCGGATTTTTGGAAAGACATGATGATTTGCTTTCCAATATCTATATTCGATTCCTCTTCGTTGAAAAGTAGTACTATCCCTAGAGTATACAAAGCCTCCATATGACCTTTATCTGCAGCTTGTTTTAAATAGGTAATACCAGAATGAAAACTCTCTTTTTCGCATGAACCAATCTGTAAAAGAGATAAATTAATTAATATTACTTTAAATAATATTAAGAAAAATACTTATAAGCTGGTTAATACCGAAAATATTAAGAAAAATATGTAATTATTTACACACCAACCCGTGACGGAATAGAGCATCAGGATTTTCAAATTCAAGGCACCTATCCATAAATCTGGTTGCTACATTGCTCCGACGCCACCATGGGCTAATTGGAAAATCACGAAGTGAACCTTTCTGATATATATAATCATCCTTCCCTGAATCCCAAAAGATTCTAGAAGTTGATTTTAGATTCAGGAAATCGAAAAAAGAATTTGCAAGAACACGAAGAAAAATTTCAATAATAAGCTCCATAGGAAGACTGTCAATGGAAGCCATTGTAATTGAATACAAAAAAGTAATTTGAATAGTTGACAGTGAATAATAAAAAATCAGTAATATGCGAAATATAGATGAATGACTTCGTATTTATAGGATACAGGTGGTTTAATTGGATTGTTAGGAAATTATTTTTCAATAATAATCTACCTAAAATATATAACTATTTTAAAATACTTCAAATCTTGGGGATAAATATGAATATTTTGTAAATTATATCACTTAACAAAATATTTTTTTGTAAATTATATCACTTTATGAATCTTTGGTAAATTATCACATTTCCAAATAAACTCCATATAAATAATAAATAATAGTAAATATATAACTACCGAAAATACTTAAAATAAATTTGGAAAATGTATTTATAATTTCCGGATTATAATGATCCTTAATTTTGAATTTAAAATTAACACTTTAAATAATGGCTTACCATTTAAAAATCAAATTTTTGGAAAATCAATTCTAAATTTCTTATTTTCGGGGACTGCCTAAAAAAATTACTTATATTTAAAAATCCGATTTGAAATTTAAATTGATAGAGTAAGTTAACCGATTTGTCAAATCAATTCTAGATTTCTTATAATATTTTTGGAGTTTTTCCAAATAAATAATTCCTAAAATATAATTTTTATTAGGAATTTATTTGGAAAATGATACGAATTTTAAATTGATGTAGTTACTTAACCGAAATAAAAAGGAATTATGCTTTTTTTTTTCTTTTAGGCGTTGGAAAAATTAAAGGATAATCAAACTCATTACAATTTAAAAAAATAATTAAAAAATAAACTGAATAATCATTGCAATAACATTGCATAATTGACAACAAATGCAAATGGGATAAAAAATTAATTGTTCCATAAATCAAATACAGAAAACAAAAATAAACTAAAAACTTAAAGAGAACATTACATCAATTCGAATTATTAAAAAAAAGAAAAAAAAATCCAAATAGACTAAATTCGTGAATATCATTATTCCTACTGATGAACTTGATTGTTGTCGAAATGATTAAGGCGCACTTGATCTATATAGTTAACATCAATTCGAATGTGACCATGAGGTATTCCGCGTTTGAAAAACTCCACGGAGATGATAGAGACGAAAACTGCATAGATAAACAAATATAAAACAAAAATATAGATTGTTAAAAAAAAACTGCATTCATAAAATCGAACTTAAATTACAAATTTAAAATAAATCCTTACATGAATTGAGGTTGCTAAAACAACATTCGTCTTTCAAATCTCTCACAAGTTTATTGAATGTAGTTTTAAAATTGTCGTACAATAAATCATGGATTTTTTCCTGTTCAATGCCCGAACTAATTAAAAAAGTTGAGACTTCTTGAAAAAAAAGAGTAGATCCAAAGCTGATGAAATGTGATAGAATCAACCGACTGGTTGTTTCATTAATCTGTAAAATTAACAAACAATAAATTCAGCCCAAATTTTAATCATAAAACATTGTAGAGTGAATTAAAAAAATAAGATTACCTTCACGACGACGGATTGTCTTATAGCGAAAATTGAAGATGCCATTCGGAATTGAAACGAAAAAACTGAGTATTCTAAAAAAAATGGGCAGAAGATGAAAATGTATATTTCCTTCGTAATTCACTCTAGGTTTGAATTTATAATTTCCATGGAAACTAAAAAGATGTATTTATAATGGTAGGATTATAACTGAAAACGTTTTTTAAGGAGTATATTTGGAAAATGGTTTGAATTTTAAATTGATTGAGTAAGTTATCCGAAATAAAAGGAATTGAGCTTTGAATTTTTTTTTATTTTTAAATTTTAGGTTTGAATTTTCGGACTACACTGAATTTTTGGAAAATCAATTCTATATTTATTAATTTCGGTTATTGGTATTTTTAAAAAATTTCAAATTTTAAAAATCCAATAAAATCTTTAGATTAGGTAATTGAAAAAGGTTTAAATTATAAAAGGAATTGAGCTTTGAATTTTTTTTGATTTTTAAATTTTAGGTTTGAATTTTCGTACTACACTGAATTTTTGGAAAATCAATTCTATATTTATTAATTTCGGTTATTGGTATTTTTATAAAATTTCAAAATTTAAAAATCCAATAAAATCTTTATATTAGGTAATTGAAAAAGGTTTAAATTATAAAAATCCTATCAAATCCGATCAAATCTATAGATTAGGTAATTGAAAAAATTTCAAAATTTAAACTGAATAAGATTTTGGGAGGTTTTTTCAAATAATTAATTCCTAAAATAAACTTTTTATTAGGTGTATATTTGGTAAATTATTTGAATTTTAAATTGATATATCAAGTCATCCGAAATCAAAGGAATTAGGCTTGCATTTTTTTTTTTTAGGCGTTAGAAATATTCAAGCCTGGCTAATTGTAAAATGCCACGTGGCTTTCCACGTCATAATGCCACGTGGCGCTATGTGAAGCCTGGAAATTCTTCTGCTTTCATATAGTATATAGATAATAAATGTTTAGAATTCGACTATTCAAGTACGTTGGAAGTTCGACCTAAATATTGGGGTTCACATTTAAGAACGTTGTTTTAGAAATTATATCTGCCAACATATTGACATTTTGACTTATCTGCTGCAAAGAAAAAGGAATAGTCCCACTAGCAAATCCTTGTAACACATAATCATAACAAAATTTGACATTGGAAGATGCCACCCTTTTCAACGCATGACTGCATGTACAACATGATGAAATATCGAGTCCCTAACCCTCTTCCACTTTTATAAGTCAGATTCATCATTTCCAATCTATATAATATATTAAAAGACAAACATTTAGAGCCCTCACATTAAGCCTTGTCACTATTATGACATGACATTATGTAATTCTCCCATTGGACAATTATTTCCTATATAAATCATGTAAAATGGAAAACCTCCTTGCATTGCGTTTTTCTTTTTTATTTCGTTCTGGTAATGTTCACAGCTCTACGGTTTGCGTTCTTTTTTTTTTTCCGTTCATTTATTTTCACATCTAAGGTTTTACCATTTTTGTTTTATACGCCTAAATATTTTGACTTCATCCTAGGTGATTCTATTTTATTTATAATCGTCTTTGAATCATATTGGTACATGGCCTAATATAAAATGATTCAACCATAGACTCTACGGATGATGTATAGTTCAATTTTCTATTTCAGAACATGGTGTTGAATCATGGAGTATGATCATGTTATAAATTGTGCACTCCAATTTATACCAGTTGTTCATACCTTTGGCATTTGTTTTTTGGTTTGTTATTGTTGTTTCTATTGTGTAAACGGTTTCCCTCGAACTTTCTTCTTCATGTATGTTTTTTCTTTTGTTCTATACTAAAATCTTTTGGCAAATAGAATGTGGCTGATGAAAAAATGAAATTTTGACGTGAGTCAAATCCACTTTTATCAGAAAATAACATGTGGTTTTGCATCACCAAGAAACTCACTTTATCAATTGCAAGCATTCTCATTTGAGGTGAGACAAACATTTAGAGCCCGCACATTAAGTCATGTCACTATTATGACATGGCATTATGTAATTCTTCCATTGGTCAATTATTTCCTATATAAATCAAGTGGTTAAATTTGGAAATCTGTCAAGGGTATTTTATTATGTTTTTGGCATAAATGTAGATAATAGACATTGAAATCAACATCAAGTGCTTTTGATTGGATATCTTAATTTACGAATTTTTTCCCCCAAATTCTTTGACCTTAATTATTTTATTATAAATTAATTTTAAAAAAAAAATTTGTTTTCACCAAAATTTATAATTTTTTCCCTCTACAAATAGAGACTAATTTCATTTGATTCGGACACAGAAAAAAATCCTCTGTCTCGAATATAAATCAAATATTTTATAATAAATTATTTTTTTAATTTTTTTCCTCCTAAAATCATTAAAAAAAAATTCCTCCAAAAATAGATATTACTTTCATTTGATTCGGAAAAAAAAAGCCTCTTCTTTGAAGTGCATGTCAATATTCTAAAAAATAAATGTAGTATAAATAGGTACTTTGAAAGAGGGAGAGGAAGAAGTGGGTTGGGTTTGATGAGAGAGTGTAGTGTTTGGGAAAAAAAAATCATTTAACACATTGTTAGTTATTTTTGCATTTTGATTTTTCTTCTCAAAATTAAATAAGTTAAATTGAAAAAGATTATTATAATTTTGTTTATGATGAGTTAATGTAAAAAAATATGATATTTATTTAAAAAAAATCTCTTTTTTTGAATATAAATCAAATATTTTATAATAAATTATTTTTTTTTAATTTTTAAAAAAAAAATAAAAAAAAACTTCCAAAAATAGAGACTACTTTCATTCGATTTGGACATAAAAAAGAAATCCTCTTCTTTGAAGTGCATGTCAATATTCTAAAAAATAAAAATAGTATGAATTGATATTTTGAAAGAGTGAGAGGAAGAAGTGGGTTAGGTTTGATGAGGGAGTGGATTGTTTGGGAAAAAATTTTTCATTTAACACAAATATTAGTTTTTTAAGATTTTGATTTTTATTCTAAAATTCTTTGACCTCAATTATTTTATAATAAATTAATTTAAAAAAAAATTCTTTACACCAAATAGAATGTGGCTGATGAAAAACTGAAATTTTGACGTGAGTCAAACCCACTTTTATCAGAAAATAACATGTGGTTTTGCCTCACCAAGAAACTCACTTTATCAATTGCAAGCATTCTCATTTGACGTGAGACAAACATTTAGAGCCCTCAGTGAGGGCCCCTCACATTAAGTCATGTCACTATTATGACATGGCATTATGTCATTCTCTCATTGGTCAATTATTTCCTATATAAATCAAGTGGTTAAATTTGGAAATCTGTCAAGGGTATTTTATTATGTTCATGGCATATATGTAGATATTAAACATTGAAATCTACATCAAGTGCTTTTGATTGGATGTCTTAATTTACGAATTTTTTTCCCCCAAATTCTTTGACCTTAATTATTTTATTATAAATTAATTTTAAAAAAAAATTTGTTTACACCAAAATTTATAATTTTTTCCCTCTACAAATAGAGACTAATTTCATTTGATTCGGACACAGAAAAAAAATTCTCTTTCTTGAATATAAATCAAATATTTTATAATAAATTATTTTTTTTAATTTTTTTCCACCTAAAATCATTAAAAAAAAATTCCTCCAAAAATAGATATTACTTTCATTTGATTCAGACAAAAAAAAAAGCCTCTTCTTTGAAGTGCATGTCAATATTCTAAAAAATAAATGTAGTATAAATAGGTAGTTTGAAAGAGGGAGAGGAAGAAGTGGGTTGGGTTTGATGAGGGAGTGTAGTGTTTGGAAAAAAAAGTCCATTTAACACATTGTTAGTTATTTTTGGATTTTGATTTTTCTTCTCAAAATTAAATAAGTTAAATTGAAAAAGAATATTATAATTTTATTTATGATGAGTTAATGTAAACAAATATGGTATTTATTTTAAAAAAAAATCCTCTTTTTTGAATATAAATCAAATATTTTATAATATTTTTTTTTAATTTTTCCACCAAAATTCATAAAAAAAAATCTTAAAAAAATAGAGACCACTTTATTTTGATTTGGACACAATAAAGAAATCATCTTCTTTGAAGTGCATGTCAATATTCTACAAAAAAAAAGATAGTATGAATTGGTATTTTGAAAGAGGGAGAGGAAGAAGTGGGTTAAGTTTGATGAGGGAGTGGATTGTTTGGGGAAATTTTTTTCATTTAACACAAATGTTAGTTTTTTAAGATTTTGAATTTTATTCTCAAATTCTTGGAGCTCAATTATTTTATAATAAATTAATTTAAAAAAAAAATTCTTTTCATCAAAATTCATAATTTTTTTCCTCTACAAATAGAGACGAATTTCATTTGATTTGGACAATGAAAAAAAATCCTCTTTCTTGAGTATAAATCAAATATTTTATAATAAATTATTTTTTTTAATTTTTTTCCACCTAAAATCATTAAAAATTTCCTCCCAAAATAGATATTACTTTCATTTGATTCGGAAAAAAAAAATCCTCTTCTTTGAAGTGCATGTCAATATTCTAAAAAATAAATGTATTATAAACAGGTAGTTTGAAAGAGGGAGAGGAAGAAGTGGGTTGTGTTTGATGAGGGAGTGTAGTGTTTGGGAAAAAAAATTATTTAACACATTGTTAGTTATTTTTGCATTTTGATTTTTCTTCTCAAAATTAAATAAGTTAAATTGAAAAAAAATATTATAATTTTGTTTATGATGAGTTAATGTAAACAAATATGATATTTATTAAAAAAAATCCTCTTGTTTGAATATAAATCAAATATTTTATATTAATTTTTTTTTTTAATTTTTCCACCAAAAATCATAATTTTTTTTTTCCAAAAATAGAGACTACTTTCATTCGATTTGGACATAAAAAAGAAATCCTCTTCTTATAAGTGCATGTCAATATTCTAAAAACATAAAGATAGTATGAATTGGTATTTTGAAAGAGGGAGAGAAAGAAGTGGGTTAGGTTTGATGAGGGAGTGGATTGTTTGGGAAATTTTTTTTCATTTAACACAAATGTTAGTTTTTTAAGATTTTGATTTTTATTCTCAAATTCTTTGACCTCAATTATTTTATAATAAATTAATTTAAAAAAAATTCATTACACCAAAATTCATAATTTTTTTCCTCTACAAATAGAGACTAATTTTATTTGATTTGGACAATGAAAAAAAATCCTCTTTCTTCAGTATAAATCAAATATTTTATAATAATTTTTTTTTAATTTTTTCCACCTAAAATCATTAAAAATTTCCTCCCATAATAGATATTACTTTCATTTGATTCGGGGAAAAAAAATCATCTTCTTTGAAGTGCATGTCAATATTCTAAAAAATAAATATAGTATAAATAGGTAGTTTGAAAGAGGGAGAGGAAGAAGTGGGTAGGGTTTAATGAGGGAGTTTAGTGTTTGGGAAAAAAATATCATTTAACACATTGTTAGTTATTTTTGCATTTTGATTTTTCTTCTTAAAATTAAATAAGTTAAATTGAAAAAGAATATTATAATTTTGTTTATGATGAGTTAATGTAAAAAAATATGATATTTATTTAAAAAAATCTCCTTTTTGAATATAAATCAAATATTTTATAGAGGCTTTAACCAATAAGCCCTTCAGTTAATTAAAAACAGCCAATAAGGACTGACATTATTTAAACTGCCTAAAAGTCCCTCAATATTCCATGGACTAGAATGCCCTCACTCACCCTAACACTCACATGCGCACATCACAGCTGGCTAAGACTTAGAAAATGTAGCCACGTTCTCTCTTTCTCTCATGCTCTCTCTCTCTCTCTTTTTTACTTTCTTTCTCTCTCTCTCTCTCTCTCTCTCTCTTTCTTTCTCTTTCTTATTTTTTTCTTCAAAATTTTGAAAATAGAGTATTTCTAAATCTGAAAATTTAAAAAATAATTCAAAATATTTTCTTTCTCTCTCCTTTTCTCTCTCTTCTTTTTTTTTTCTCTTAAATTTTTAAAATACAATATCTCAAAATCTAAAAAACGAAAAAATTATCCGAAATCACTGTTTTAATCGCATCGCCAAGACGAATCAAACAAGTTTACTCATCATATATTTCAAATTTTATAAATAAAATAAAATTATTTTTCAACAACTGTGAAATAGACCTCACTGTTATTCTATAAAAGAATGACATAAAATCAGTGAAATCTATCACACAGTTATGCACAATAACTGAGAAAGTGACCTCAACAATCATAATTGAGAAATTGACCTCACAGTTGTGCACAAACAATCATAACTGAGAAATTGACCTCACAGTTGTGCAAAAACAATCATCAACAACTGATAAATAACGGGTAAACCAATTCACATTCATAAACAACTGTGAAACTGACCTTACAGTTTTAGAAGTGTGAAAAACATTTCACAGTTATTCACATCTCAACCAACAACTGTGAAATAGACCTCACTGTTGTGCACAAACAATCATAATAACTGAGAAATTGACCTCACAGTTGTGCACAAACAATCAACAACTGATAAATAACGGGTAAACCAAACATACTAAGTAGCAAATTAACTGTGAAACTGACCTCACAGTTTTAGAAGTGTGAAAAATATTTCACACTTATTCACATCACAACCAACAACTGTGAAATAGACCTCACAGTTGTTCTATGAAAGAATGACAAAAACAATGAAATTGACCTCACAGTTATGCACAATAACGGAGAAAGTGACCTCACAATCATAACTGAGAAATTGACCTCACAGTTGTTCACAAACAATCATAACTGAGAAATTGACCTCACAGTTGTGCACAAACAATCATGAATAACAGATAAATAACGGATAAAACACACATACTAAGTAGCAAAATAACTGTGAAATTGACCTCACAGTTCTCAGTTTAGAAAGATCAAAAACCAAACAATTTCACATTCATAAATAACTGTAAAACAGAACTCTCAGTTTTAGAAGTGTGAAAAACATTGAACAGTTATTCACATCAAAACCAACAAATGTGAAATAAACCTCAAAAAAACAAAAATCTATGGAGGGCTGGTCTTTCATGGTCAATTCCTTGTCCGTTTCTTGAAATCCGAATGATTCTTCCCTTTGTTTCCTTCAATCTTCTTTCCACTTTTATGGCTGCAAAATCACTATTCCCACTACCTATTCTCGATACAATACAGCTCCGTACCAAATTTTAGTCCCATGAACAACATTAAATTGAACCAACACAGAAGTATAATTCTTAACTATGCCGAGACATTGGGTCTTTCATGCGCAATCCATCTTCTCTGCACAATTCCAATTTCTGCAATTCCAATTTCTGCGATCTCCGTTGATTTGGAAACACGGTCGAACTCTGTCCAGAGAGGTACATCGTATAGCCATGAGATCACAATTCCAGATATTGGCGCATATATATTGCATGAACACCAAGGATGAGCTAAGAACACGGACTTCAGAAACTCTCTCAATTCCAGTTAATTAATCTTTTTAAATCCGCGCAACCATTTCTCTGTGCACCCTCACTTTTCAACTGCCAACAGTCACGAGAAAGAGGATACAACAGCACCGAAAAACTGGCCGACGAAGCTCCGGTCGAACCTTTAATTTTATTGTTTGAAGTTTTAACGGTCTAAGTTAAAATAGTGTGTTGTCAGAATTTACCCGGCGAGACCATGGCAGTGGCGGAAGGACTGTCCATTCTGGCAATCTGGAATGACTTCTACTTCATCTTCGTCAACGCAAAATCTTCAATTGCAGAGCCAAATTCACCAGAACGGCGGCGGATTAGATGATCGACCTTCAAGTAATGTGTCTTCAGTCGCCAAATCGTTTCTCCCGAAAGAAAGATTAAAAGGTAACTGTTAATTAGATGGGCGGCGGATTAGATGAATGGCAGATTAGATGATTTTGGGTGATGGTGGAGACGCCGGCGTTGAGAAAGAGAGATCGCAGATCTGAATTGCGGAAAGAGAGAGAAGGGGAATTGTTAGAGAGAGAAACGAATTGGTCGAGGGCAGTTTGGTATTATCAAATATTTTAAAATGAGCTAGGGGTTTATTGGTAAAATGTATTTCAACTAATGGACCCTAAGATAGATTATGAAATGTGTTGTTTTTTTTATATATTCCACCTTCTAATAGGGACTTATTGGTAAAAATCCCTATTTTATAATAAAATATTTTTTTAAATTTTTTTTTACCAAAAATAAAAAAAAAAAGAAAAAATTCTTCCAAAAATAGAGACTACTTTTTTCGATTTGAACACAAAAAAGAAATCCTCTTCTTTGAAGTGCATGTCAATATTCTAAAAAATAAAGATAGTATGAATTGGTATTTTAAAAGAGGGAGAGGAAGAAGTGGGTTAGGTTTGATGAGGGAGTGGATTGTTTGGGGAAAAAACTTTCATTTAACACAAATGTTAGTTTTTTTTAAGATTTTGATTTTTCTTCTCACAATTAAATAAGTTAAATTGGAATGAATATTATAATTATGTTCATGATGAGTTAATGTAAAAAAATATGATATTTATTTATTATTACTATTATTCGTATACTAATAAAGGATACTCCCTCCGTCCCACATCAAGGGTCCTACTTTTCCTTTTGATCCGTCCCACTTCAAGAGTCCCTTAGAAAAATGACATGTTTTGAATATATTTATACCCTTATAATTTAAATATATCGATTCAATATTTCTCACAATATCCAACGTAACTGTAGGGTTTTTTTTTTTTTTGAAATAAAAAGAATCATATTATTAACGACAATAATAAATGTTTAGAATTCGACTATTCAAGTACGTTGGAAGTTCGACCTAAATATTGGAATTCATATTTACAAACGTTGTTTTAGAAATTATATCTGCCAACATATTGACAATTGACTTATCAGCTGCAAAGAAAAAGGAATAGTCCTACTAGCAAATTCTTGCAACACATAATCTTAACAAAATTTGACATTGGAAGATGCCACCCTTTGCAACGCTTGACTGCATGTACAACATGATGAAATATCGAGTCCCTAACCCTCTTCCACTCTTACAAGTCAGATTCATCATTTCCAATCTATATAATATATTAAAAGACAAACATTTAGAGCCCTCATATTAAGCCATGTCACTATTATGACATGGCATTATGTAATTCTCCCATTGATCAATTATTTCCTATATAAATCATGTAAAAGGGAAAACCTCCTTGCATTGCGTTCTTCTTCTTTATTCCGTTCTGGTAATGTTCACAGCTCTACGGTTTGCATTCTTTTTTTTTTTTTTTCCGTTCATTTATTTTCACATCTAGGGTTTTACCATTTTTTTTAGCCGCCTAAATATTTTGACTTCATCCTAGGTGATTCTATTTTATTTATAATCGTCTTTGAATCATATTGGTACATGGCCTAATATGATTCAACCATAGACTCTACGGATGATGTATAGTTCAATTTTCTACTTCAGAACATGGTGTTGAATCATGGAGTATGATCATGTTATAAATTGTCCACTCCAATTTATACCAGTTGTTCATACCTTTGGCATTTGTTTTTTGGTTTGTTATTGTTGTTTCTATTGGTGTAAACGGTTTCCCTCGAACTTTCTTCTTCATGTATGTTCTTTCTTTTGTTCTATACTAAAATCTTTTGGCAAATAAATTGTGGCTGATGGAAAACTGAAATTTTGACGTGAGTCAAACCCACTTTTATCAGAAAATAACATGTGGTTTTGCCTCACCAAGAAACTCACTTTATCAATTGCAAGCATTCTCATTTGACGTGAGACAAACATTTAGAGCCCTCAGTGAGGGCCCCTCACTTTAAGTCATGTCACTATTATGACATGGCATTATGTAATTCTCTCATTGGTCAATTATTTCCTATATAAATCAAGTGGTTAAACTTGGAAATCTGTCAAGGGTATTTTATTATGTTCATGGCATATATGTAGATATTAGACATTGAAATCTACATCAAGTGCTTTTGATTGGATGTCTTAATTTACGAATTTTTTTCCCTCAAATTCTTTGACCTTAATTATTTTATTATAAATTAATTTAAAAAAAAAATTTGTTTACACCAAAATTTATAATTTTTTCCCTCTACAAATAGAGACTAATTTCATTTGATTCGGACACAGAAAAAAATCCTCTTTCTTGAATATAAATCAAATATTTTATAATAAATTATTTTTAAAATTTTTTTTCCACCTAAAATCATTAAAAAAATTCCTCCAAAAATAGATATTACTTTCATTTGATTCGGACAAAAAAAAAGCCTCTTCTTTGAAGTGCATGTCAATATTCTAAAAAATAAATGTAGTATAAATAGGTAGTTTGAAAGAGGGAGAGGAAGAAGTGGGTTGGGTTTGATGAGGGAGTGTAGTGTTTGGAAAAAAAAATCCATTTAACACATTGTTAGTTATTTTTGGATTTTGATTTTTCTTCTCAAAATTAAATAAGTTAAATTGAAAAAGAATATTATAATTTTGTTTATGATGAGTTAATGTAAACAAATATGATATTTATTTAAAAAATCCTCTTTTTTGAATATAAATCAAATATTTTATAATAATTTTTTTTTTAATTTTTCCACCAAATTTCATAAAAAAAAATCTTCCAAAAATAGAGACTACTTTCATTCGATTTGGACACAAAAAAAAAAAAATCCTCTTCTTTGAAGTGCATGCCAATATTCTAAAAAATAAAGATAGTATGAATAGGTATTTTGAAAAAGGGAGAAGAAGAAGTGGGTTAAGTTTGATGAGGGAGTGGATTGTTTGGGGAAATTTTTTTCATTTAACACAAATGTTAATTTTTTAAGATTTTGATTTTTATTCTCAAATTCTTTGACCTCAATTATTTTATAATAAATTAATTTTAAAAAAAAATTCTTTACATCGAAATTCATAATTATTTTCCTCTACAAATAGAGACTAATTTTATTTGATTTGGACAATGAAAAAAAATCCTCTTTCTTGAGTATAAATAAAATATTTTATAATAAATTATTTTTTTTTAAATTTTCATCCACCTAAAATCATTAAAAATTTCCTCCCAAAATAGATCTTACTTTCGTTTGATTCGGAAAAAAAAATCCTCTTCTTTAAAGGGCATGTCAATATTCTAAAAAATAAATGTAGTATAAACAGGTAGTTTGAAAGAGGAAGAGGAAGAAGTGGGTTGGGCTTGATGAGGGAGTGTAATGTTTGGGAAAAAAAATCATTTAACACATTGTTAGTTATTTTTGCATTTTGATTTTTTCTTCTCAAAATTAAATAAGTTAAATTGAAAACTAATATTATAATTTTGTTTATGATGAGTTAATGTAAACAAATATGATATTTATTAAAAAAAATCCTCTTGTTTGAATATAAATCAAATATTTTATAATAATTTTTTTTTAATTTTTTCACCAAAAATCATAATTTTTTTTTTCCAAAAATAGAGACTACTTTCATTTGATTTGGACATAAAAAAGAAATCATCTTCTTATAAGTGAATGTCAATATTCTAAAAAATAAAGATAGTATGAATTGATATTTTGAAAGAGGGAGAGGAAGAAGTGGGTTAGGTTTGATGAGGGAGTGGATTGTTTGGGGAAATTTTTTTCATTTAACACAAATGTTAGTTTTTTAATATTTTGATTTTTATTCTCAAATTATTTAACCTCAATTAATTTATAATAAATTAATTTTAAAAAAATTCTTTACACCAAAATTCATAATTTTTTTCCTCTACAAATAGAGACTAATTTCATTTGATTTGGACAATGAAAAAAAATCCTCTTTCTTGAGTATAAATCAAATATTTTATTATAATTTTTTTTTAATTTTTTTCCACCTAAAATCATTAAAATTTCCTCTAATAATAGATATTACTTTCATTTGATTCGGAAAAAAAAATCCTCTTCTTTGAAGTGTATGTCAATATTTTAAAAAATAAATGTAGTATAAATAGGTAGTTTGAAAGAGGGAGAGGAAGAAGTGGGTTGGGTTTAATGAGGGAGTGTAGTGTTTGGGAAAAAAAAATTATTTAACACATTGTTAGTTATTTTTGCATTTTGATTTTTCTTCTCAATATTAAATATGTTAAATTGAAAAAGAATATTATAATTTTGTTTATGATGAGTTAATGTAAAAAAATATGATATTTATTTTAAAAAAATCTATTTTTTGAATATAAATCAAATATTTTATAATAATTTTTTTTTTAATATTTTTTACCAAAAATCATAAAAAAAAATTCTTCCAAAAATAGAGACTACTTTCTTTCGATTTGGACACAAAAATGAAATCCTCTTCTTTGAAGTGCATGTCAATATTCTAAAAAATAAAGATAGTATGAATTGATATTTTGAAAGAGGGAGAGGAAGAAGTGGGTTAGGTTTGATGAGGGAGTGGAATGTTTGGGGAAAAAACTTTCATTTAACACAAATGTTAAATTGGAATGAATATTATAATTATGTTCATGATGAGTTAATGTAAAAAAATATGATATTTATTTATTATTACTATTATTCGTATACTAATAAATGATACTCCCTCCGTCCCACATCAAGGGTCATACTTTCCCTTTTGGTCCGTCCCACATCAAGAGTCCCTTCAATAAATGACATGTTTTGAATAAATTTATACCCTTATAATTTAAATATATCGATTCAATATTTCTCACAATATCCAACGTAACGGTAGGGTTTTTTTTTTTTGAAATAAAAAGAATCATATTGTTAACGACAATAATAAATGTTTAGAATTCGACTATTCAAGTACGTTGGAAGTTCGACCTAAATATTGGAGTTCACATTTACAAACGTTGTTTTAGAAATTATATCTGCCAACATATTGACATTTTGACTTATTAGCTGCAAAGAAAAAGGAATAGTCCTACTAGCAAATCCTTGCAACACATAATCTTAACAAAATTTGACATTGGAAGATGCCACCCTTTGCAACGCTTGACTGCACGTACAACATGATGAAATATCGAGTCCCTAACCCTCTTCCACTCTTATAAGTCAGATTCATCATTTTCAATCTATATAATATATTAAAAGACAAACATTTAGAGCCCTCATATTAAGCCATATCACTATTATGACATGACATTATGTAATTCTCTCATTGGTCAATTATTTCCTATATAAATCATGTAAAATGGAAAACCTCCTTGCATTGCATTCTTCTTTTTTATTCCGTTCTGGTAATGTTCACAGCTCTACGATTTGCGTTCTTTTTTTTTTCCGTTCATTTATTTTCACATCTAGGGTTTTACCATTTTTTTAGCCGCCTAAATATTTTGACTTCATCCTAGGTGATTCTATTTTATTTATAATCGTCTTTGAATCATATTGGTACATGGCCTAATATGATTAAACCATAGACTCTACGGATGATGTATAGTTCAATTTTCTACTTCAGAACATGGTGTTGAATCATGGAGTATGATCATGTTATAAATTGTCCACTCCAATTTATACCAGTTGTTCATACATTTGGCATTTGTTTTTTGGTTTGTTATTGTTGTTTCTATTGGTGTAAACGGTTTCCCTCGAACTTTCTTCTTCATGTATGTTCTTTCTTTTGTTCTATACTAAAATCTTTTGGCAAATAGAATGTGGCCGATGAAAAACTGAAATTTTGACGTGAGTCAAACCCACTTTTATCAGAAAATAACATGTGGTTTTGCCTCACCAAGAAACTTACTTTATCAATTGCAAGCATTCTCATTTGACGTGAGACAAACATTTATAGCCCTCACATTAAGCCATGTCACTATTATGACATGGCATTATGTAATTCTCCCATTGGTCAATTATTTCCTATATAAATCAAGTGGTTAAATTTGGAAATCTGTCAAGGGTATTTTAGTCATTTATGTTCATGGCATAAATGTAGATATTAGACATTGAAAACTACATCAAGTACTTTTGATTGGATGCCTTAATTTACGAATTTTTTCCCCCAAATTCTTTGACCTTAATTATTTTATTATAAATTAATTTTAAAAATATTTTTGTTTACACCAAAATTTATAATTTTTTTCCCTCTACAAATAGAGACTAATTTTATTTGATTCGGACACAGAAAAAAAAATCCTCTTTCTTGAATATAAATCAAATATTTTATAATAAATTATTTTTTTAATTTTTTTCCACCTAAAATCATTAAAAAAAATTCTCCAAAAATAGATATTACTTTCATTTGATTCGGACAAAAAAAAAGCCTCTTCTTTGAAGTGCATGTCAATATTCTAAAAAATAAATGTAGTATAAATAGGTAGTTTGAAAGAGAGAGAGAAAGAAGTGGGTTTGAAAGAGAGAGAGAAAGAAGTGGATTGTGTTTGACGAGGGAGTGTAGTGTTTGAAAAAAAAAATCCATTTAACACATTATTAGTTATTTTTAGATTTTGATTTTTATTCTCAAAATTAAATAAGTTAAATTGAAAAAGAATATTATAATTTTGTTTATGATGAGTTAATGTAAACAAATATGATATTTATTTAAAAAAAATCCTCTTTTTTGAATATAAATCAAATATTTTATAATAATTTTTTTTTAATTTTTCCACCAAAATTCATAAAAAAAAATCTTCCAAAAATAGAGACTACTTTCATTCGATTTGGACACAAAAAAAAAATCCTCTTCTTTGAAGTGCATGTCAATATTCTAAAAAATAAAGATAGTATGAATTGGTATTTTGAAAGAGGCAGAGGAAGAAGTGGGTTAAGTTTGATGAGGGAGTGGATTGTTAGGTAAAATTTTTTTCATTTAACACAAATGTTAGTTTTTTAAGATTTTGATTTTTATTCTCAAATTCTTTGACCTCAATTATTTTATAATAAATTAATTTAAAAAAAAAATTTACATCAAAATTCATAATTTTTTTCCTCTACAAATAGAGACTAATTTCATATGATTTGGACAATGAAAAAAAAATCCTCTTTCTTGAGTACAAATCAAATATTTTATAATAATTTTTTTTTTAAAATTTTTTCCACTTAAAATCATTAAATATTTCCTCCCAAAATAGATATTACTTTCATTTGATTCGAAAAAAAAATCTTCTTCTTTGAAGTGCATGTCAATATTCTAAAAAATAAATGTAGTATAAAAAGGTAGTTTGAAAGAGGGAGAGGAAGAAGTGGGTTGGGTTTGATGAGGGAGTGTAGTGTTTGGGAAAAAAAAATCATTTAACACATTATTAGTTATTTTTGCATTTTGATTTTTCTTCTCAAAATTAAATAAGTTAAATTGAAAAAGAATATTATAATTTTGTTTATGATGAGTTAATGTAAAAAAAATGATATTTATTTTAAAAAAATCTATTTTTTGAATATAAATCAAATATTTTATAATAATTTTTTTTTTACCAAAAATCATAAAAAAAAATTCTTCCAAAAATAGAGACTACTTTCTTACGATTTGGACACAAAAAAGAAATCCTCTTCTTTGAAGTGCATGTCAATATTCTAAAAAATAAAGATATTATGAATTGGTATTTTGAAAGAGGGAGAGGAAGAAGTGGGTTAGGTTTGATGAGGGAGTTGATTGTTTGGGAAAAAAACTTTCATTTAACACAAATGTTAGTTTTTTTTAAGATTTTTGATTTTTCTTCTCAAAATTAAATAAGTTAAATTGGAATGAATATTATAATTATGTTCATGATAAGTTAATATAAAAAAAAATGATATTTATTTATTATTACTATTATTCGTATACTAATAAATGATACTCCCTCCTCCCACTTCAAGGGTCCTACTTTCCCTTTTGGTCCGTCCCGCTTCAAGAGTCCCTTCAATAAATGACATGTTTTGAATATATTTATACCCTTATAATTTAAATATATCGATTCAATATTTCTCCCAATATCCAACGTAACGGTAGGGGTTTTTTTTTTCTTTGAAATAAAAAGAATCATATTATTAACGACAATAATAAATGTTTAGAATTCGACTATTCAAGTACGTTGGAAGTTCGACCTAAATATTGGGGTTCACATTTACAAACGTTGTTTTAGAAATTATATCTGCCAACATATTGACATTTTGACTTATCAGCTGCAAAGAAAAAGGAATAGTCCTACTAGCAAATCCTTGCAACACACAATCTTAACAAATTTTGACATTGGAACTTATCAGCTGCAAAGAAAAAGGAATAGTCCTACTAGCAAATTCTTGCAACACATAATCTTAACAAATTTTGACATTGGAAGATGCCACCCTTTGTAACGCTTGACTGCATGTACAACATTATGAAATATCGAGTCCCTAACCCTCCTCCACTCTTATAAGTCAGATTCATCATTTCCAATCTATATAATATATTAAAAGACAAACATTTAGAGCCCTCACATTAAGCCATGTCACTATTATGACATGTCATTATGTAATTCTCCCATTGGTCAATTATTTCCTATATAAATCATGTAAAATGGAAAACCTCCTTGCATTGCGTTCTTCTTTTTTATTCCGTTCTGGTAATGTTCACAGCTCTACGGTTTGCGTTTTTTTTTTTTCCGTTCATTTATTTTCACAGCTAGGGTTTTACCATTTTTGTTTCAGCCGCCTAAATATTTTGACTTCATCCTAGGTGATTCTATTTTATTTATAATCGTCTTTGAATCATATTGGTACATGGCCTAATATGATTCAACCATAAACTCTATGGATGATGTATAGTTCAATTTTCTACTTCAGAACATGGTGTTGAATCATGGAGTATGATCATGTTATGAATTGTCCACTCCAATTTATACCAGTTGTTCATACCTTTGGCATTTGTTCTTTGGTTTGTTATTGTTGTTTCTATTGGTGTAAACGGTCTCCCTCGAACTTTCTTCTTCATGTATGTTCTTTCTTTTGTTCTATACTAAAATCTTTTGGCAAATAGAATGTGGCTGATGAAAAACTGAAATTTTGACGTGAGTCAAACCCAATTTTATCAGAAAATAACATGTGGTTTTGCCTCACCAAGAAACTCACTTTATCAATTGCAAGCATTCTCATTTATTTATTTTTACAAACAGGGAGGAAAAGAAAATATATTATCAAGGTTTGTGATGAAGAGCGAAAAAGATCCAGAGAATGTGACTGATGAGTATTTGAGGGACATATCACTGAGCTTTATTATTGCTGGAAAGGACACTTCAGCAAACACACTGACTTGGTTCTTTTATCATAGGCAAGAACTCAGAGACCACCATCTATAAAATATCCCAGTTCAACAAGCAACAAGGTAATCTCATATATATAGATGGGATATATTTTTAATTCAGCATTGTTGATGAAGAAAATAATGGGGGGGGGGTTTATCCTCCATATCTGACTAAATATGTTAAAAGAAATTATATTGTCTTAAGGTTCAACTTTCAAGAGTTTGTGTATACATTTAGAGATCTTAGTGGGGGGTTTTGCTGCTCTAAATCAAGAATAATGTACGGAAGTCAATAATTTAAATCACATGCCATGTTAGATATAATTTGGGTACATAAACAGATCATCATCTTAAAATACTACTAAAAATTTCCGAATTTATCTCCTTATTTAGCTAAGTTAGCCATAAAATACTACTAAAATTTTTGAAATTAAGAGGAAAGATTTGATTTTTATTCATTTTTATTTCCGAAATTAATTCAAAAATATATTAAAGCAGCATTTTTAATACATTTCCGAAATTAATAATAATTATGAAGTCAAAATAAAAAAAAAGAAAGCAATGCAAGGAGGTCAAATATTTGTATTGATTTATAGATTATATTATCCCCTTAATCAACTCCTAAATAAGATGGAAGCCCAATTTTCAAATTATTTCAAATGTGCGGTTAAATGTTAGCCGACCCCAAATTATTTTGGGACTAAGGCTTTGTTGTTGTTGTTGTTGTTGTTGTGTGCGGTTAAATGTAGATAACAATTGATATTTAAGTGATTTTCTTAACTAATCAAATCAATCAACTACTAAATGAGATTAAACTCTTAATATTTATCTCTTTCTTTTCTCTATTTCAGATAAATAAGGAATTTAAAAAGAAACATTCAAGAATAATTTACGGAAGTTAATTCGTAAATCAATTTAAATTAATGTACTGTAACAAACTTATCCCTAAATCAATTTCCTTTCATGGCTGGGATCAAATTACCTATATCAAAGGAGTTGATTTACACATTGTTTTTTTCCGAATTTTATTTTTTGCAAAATGATGGCATACGGGTTCATACTATTTCCTATAAAAAAAAAGAAAAAAAATGAAAAATTTTCAAATGTGTAATCGAAATTTTAGGATTAATCTTCCGTGATTTTAGCTTTGATGGGAAGGATTTTTTAATACGTTTCCTACAATTTCAAATCTTCCTAATCCTAAAAATCCTCAAAAATTCTTACGGTCCTTAAAATTAAAAACTTCATATAGCGTGAACAACCCTAGCTTTATATTTCGTTCTTATAAGAAAACAATACCAGCCTCCCATTTATTTTTCCCTACAAATCAATTCAAGCCATTTTTCCTTAATCTATCCATTTTTCCTTAATCTTATGGGTGAACCTTCAAATTTAATTTCAGATTGTGGGTAAGTTCATGGTGAATGCAATTCTTATTATTGTTGCTTTCAAGAGATTTCTGAACCTTCTCTTTAGTTAATCTATGTTTGGGAGCATATTATTATAGCAGTAAGGCACCATATTCGAATTGAGGCAATAAAAAGATTTTTTCAGTTGCTTTCAAGAGATTTCTGAACCTTCTCATATCTATTTTCCTAAGCACAAAATTCAAAAAAATACATGTGAAGGTTTTATTGATAGAAAACTCGAGAACAACAGCAGTAAAGTTCATGGTGAATGCAATTCTTATTATTGTTGCTTTCAAGAGACTTCTGAACCTTCTCTTTAGTTAATCTATGTTTGAGATCATATTATTATAACAGTATGGCACCTTCTCTTTAGTTGATCGTCAATTCATGAATCAACTTGCATTTACTTGGTTTCTTTTTCAATTTTTACTGCTGTTGTTCTCGAGTTTTCTATCAATAAAACATGCACATGTATTTTTTTGAATTTTGTGCTTAGGAAAATAGATATGAGAAGATACATTACAATAACTTTGGAGCATCAGAATTATTGTTGCTGCCGTTTTTGCTTATATAAGTTTAGGACTTCACACTGTCCATATGTCACACCAATGCATGTCCAAGTTTAAATTCAGTTTACTCTTATGGGTGAACCTTCAAATGTAAGATCATATTATGTGTAAGTTCATGATGAATGCAATTCTTATTATTGTTATTTTTAAGAGATTTTTAAACCTTCTCTTAAGTTAATCTATGTTTGGGAGCATATAACATGACATTGATACCTTGAGATATTATTGTTTGGCTCTCATTCTATCCTTCCTCCCTCCTTCTTTGATTGGAATTTTTGGAAGTTTAATTATTTTAACCCAACAATTTTGGAAATGGGACGATCTTTTCTGGACAATAAAAAATGGCAAAAGTTGAAACTTATGTAAGTGTAGTTTGAGCTACAAAAGCGCATTCATTTCGTTCTTTGGATATTTACCTAACATATTGTTTTCGTTTATTTAAATGAAATCATAGATTATGTCGACAAGTCGATTGATTGGTATTAAATCAATTGATAAGAACGCTAGGTTTTGTAACATTAACGCTCGCATTTTATGTAAATGGGAGCAGACAAATCGGTACGAAAAAACGTCAGATGAGATGATATTAGTTGATGAATATGTAATAATTTTTATTAATTTACTTCCTTAGCTTGCATAATTTTTATTCAGGCTTCTATTTATTTAATTTGATCATCATATTGAATCTTTAATACTATTTTTTATTTTGTTTAGGGTTCTAAAATTCAGACTATCATCCCGAACATCTTGCCATCTAATTTGAAGTTTAAGTTTGAAATTGGGAAAGTTCTAAACATCGAAAAATTTGGGGTTGAAGAAAATATTCAATCAACTCAAAAGGCAAAAATTAATCACAAATGGAAACTAACTATGAGTTTGAGGACTAAGGTAGAAGATGTCGATACGTCTATCCAAATTTCAGAAAATAGTTTAATGTTCACACCTTTTCAATCAATTGGGTGTTTAAATGAAGAGTTCATAGTGGGTGAGAGCTATGCCTCATATATCATTTTTTTCTTTTGATAATAAATGAATTACATTGGCATTTGTATCCTTTTAGCTATATACAATATTAGGCTTTTGTGTAAGCTATTTTAGCTATATACAACATTAGGCTTTTGTGTTTTGATAAAAGTTAGTATTCTTTTTAATATTCATTTTGGGACGGAGGGAGTATTACTTATTTCTTTATAGCCATTTTTACATATACTTCATCAAACTCATAATGCTTCAAAAGATCTATGTACCTTCTTCTCTGATAATTTATTGGGATTTGTATCCTATTTAGATAGTTTTTTTACCATGATGTAAGCTATTTTAGCTATATACATCATTAGGCTTTTGTGTTATTCAAGCACTAGAAGTTTCAGAGTAAATAAAGGGAATGTTATGGCCTACCGCAGGCAATCCTTCCACCATCATATTAAATGTTTTTGCTGATTTCATGGTCCTGAAGAAGAAGTGAATATTATTAAGAAACTTAAGTACTATTGGTCAAAATAAGGAAAGCATATTCTGAAATACTCCTTCAGCTGCAAAAAGAAAATTTATGTGATTGCTTTCGAATCTGTTGATCGGCTAACTGAAACTATCATCACTAATTAGCAAAAATGCTCGCAAAACAACAATTGAATTTGAATCAAGGTAGAAGGAAATGAAATTGATTTTATCATGAAGAAGATGAAACTCACCCTTTCTAAGGTCATCAGAATCAGGATGTACAACTAAATTCATGATCATATTTAGTGGATTTATGAAATCACAAAATTTGATCTCAAAATTATTTTACCAAAGAATAGATGAAACTTCTCATTGTTAAGCTATAACTTGAGAACCCATTATACATTATGTTTATGCATTTGAATGCGTACTTGATTTGCTAAACAATGTTACGCTCTCCTGGCAAATAAAGTTTATGCATACAATAATGGAAAATACTCCCTCCGTCCCAAAATGGATGTCCAAAAAAATTTCAAATTTGCTCTTGATCAAGAGAAAATTTCAAAACTTTTTGGACATTCATTTCAAATATGCTCTTGACTAAGAATAATTTGATAATTGAATTGCTATCCTACTGTAAATTGATTAATATTTGATTCATTTAATTAATGACTATATAATTGACAGATAAAATAGCCTACCAAACTACTATTTGTCAAAGATAATTTTGTGAGCATGTTTGTGTAAATTTTATAAGCTCAAATCATTACGCAAGTTTGTGTAAATTATATCTTCTCCATCTCTTAAAAAATCGGCGACCAAGTGTACACACATTTTTATTTTTATAATAAAAATAGATTTCTGTGACCAAAATATGTTTGATCATCCCAACACATAAAGGTTAAATGGAGTTAGTCTGAATGTAATAACGTAATTTTTTGTGTGTACAGGATACTCCCTACGTCTCACTTTTTTATTGTTGAATATAAACCTAACATATTATTTTCGTTTATTTAAATGAAATTACAGATTATAGCAATAAGTAATAATAAGTCTTAATATGCCCGTCGAATCTCGACGGGTTACTCACTAGTTTAACACTATATCCGACAATCCTTAACACTATCACCGACACTATTTAGCACTACAACGTACAATCCTTAACACTATCACCGACACTATTTAACACTACAACTAACAATCATTAATACTACCACTGTCCTCTTTTAGCAAATGTTAATAATGTCGGTTTGAATGTTTATAAGTGCCAGTTTGAATGTTTATAAGTGTCATTTTGAATATATATGACACTATATAATATTAGAACCGATACTTCTAATATTAAAATTGACACTTGCAAAAAACCCATTTTTTGCTCTTTTAGTGTAAAACACGTTTTTCATAAGAACGACTTCTTGTCCATACAATTAATCTAAATTATTATTTGTTTAAAAACAAATAAATTAAGTATTGTGAAGTGTTATTGTACCATATTAATGTCATAAGTTTCTTATTATCCATCACAAAATAAATATCGTGATTCTAGATAATTTTTTTTTTTGAACTAATTGTGCTACTAGATTATATTCTCTCCGCCCCACAGTAATAATATTTTTATTTTCCTTTTTAATCTGTCTCATAATAAGATTTTTAGTTGTTTTATTACCTAAAATGGATAATGATAGAATTCACTTGCCATTCTTACAACAAAAACTCTTTACTCACTATCTCTCTCATACTTTTTTCGTACTCATAACATTTACTTTTTTTTTAATATTCATGTAAAGTCAAACTATAAACCTTACTCCGCGACGGAGTGAGCATATAAAACAGTCGTAAAAATCGAACTTACCAAATGCTACCTCCATCCCAAAATGAATATTCAAAATTTTAAATTTATTATTAATCGAGAGAAAATTTGAAAGTTATTGAAAATTCATTTTGGAAGGAAAGGAGTATTTTTTCAAAAAAAGTACACGTATACTATGATATACTCCGTCCGTCCGACTACAACCTTCTCAGTTCGACTACAACCTTTTCTCGGTTAATGTTTCACAAAAACTAAGAAAAATTGTAGTAAAATGGTACAATAATACTTCACAATGCTTAAAGTAATAAAATATTTTAATTTTATAAAGTAATAGAGAAAGTAGGGTAGTAAATAATAATTAAATTGTTGTTGTGAATATTCTTAAAGTCTGAGATTTCACCTTAAAACCAATTGATGATAAGGGGAGTAGCCCAGGATCTTTATATATTATAGGCAAGGGGCTTTGCCAAAGCTTACAACGTGGACTTATCAACCGGGTGGCGCGGAGTAACATCGTGGGCCGTTTGGCCTGCACGAGTAAGGACCTGCTCTGATACCATCTTAAAGTCTGAGGTTCCACCTTAAAACCAATTGGTGATAATGGGAGTAGCCCAGGATCTTTATATATTATAGGCAAGGTTTGTTAATTCCCAATGTGGGATAATATCTCTAACAAATATGACATGTGGGTTCCATTAATATAAAAGTAATAAAATATTTTAATTTTATAAATTGTGTAATTTGTAATGGTGCAGTTAATGAAAAAAATGTACAATTTTTAGTGGAAGGGTATAAAATAAGCCGGAAGGAATAATTGACAACTTAATGATTAATCTTTTTGTAAAGGAGAAAAGAAAACTACTCCTTAAAACAATTGATCAAACTTACCAACTCACTATAATTGATATTATGTTTTTCTCCTACATGTGCAAAGTAACATTGCAAAGGCATAATGACAGTAGGGTCGGAATATCCCCGCCCTCCGAACCTTCGATTGGATATTGGATACTTATAATAATGATAAAAGGGGTGTATGCAAACTATTTCGGTAGAGTCGGTCCGCTGAGAAATGCGTTTTTCCGTTGCGTGTAGAGAAACGGGGCTATTTTTGTCGCGCGACATACTTAGCCAGTTTCTGGATATCCTTTTCAAAGCTTCTGGATATCCAGAATCTTGAATATGGATATCCAGAAGCTTTGGAAAGGATATCCAGAAACCAAATATTTTTACGGATATCCTCATTTTCCGAAGACACGAATATCCGAAAAACTGAATATGGATATCCGAAGCTTTGGAAAGGATATCCAGAAAAAATATTTGGTTTCTGGATATCCTTTCCAAAGCTTCTGGATATCCATATTCAAGCTTCTGGATATCCATATTCAAGCTTCTGGATATCCAGAAGCTTTGGAAAGGATATCTAGTTGTTGTGGCTAAGTATGTCGCGCGACAAACTAAGCCCCGTTTCTCCATACACGACGAAGAAACGCGTTTCTCCCCAGATTTTGTGATTCCGGTAGAAGTTAGTTTTTACATGTCTCCGTTCTAAATAATTGTCAAAATAATTTTCATTTTAGAAGTTAATTTTTTTCTTTCCAAAACGTCAAGTACTTTAAAATAATATTAGAGTCTTTTAACATGCATTCATTACATTTCTTAATATGTTTATAAGGATTAAAACGTCAATTATTTTGAAACAAAGAAAGTATCTTAGTAGTAGCGTGTCAAGCAGGGGCAGACTCAAGGCCACCCAAAGGGGTGGCCGTGAACCCCCCCAAATTCAACGCTGATATGTAAAAAAAAAAATTTTTTTTTACTAAGTGCACCCCCACATACCACTCGACACACCCCCCTTGGCAAACAAACAGCAGGCAGACAGTCGGCTCCACGGCTCCACCTCCGATTTAATCCCTGTTTCTACTTTCTAGTAAGTTTTAATTTTTGGAATTTCAATTTAGGGTTTTATTGTTGATTAATTTGTAATTTCTTATTTAGGGTTTTCTCTTTAGATTTCAATTTATGATTTCATTTAAGGTTCATATTATTGATTTATTAATCAATTTGGGGTTTTAGAATTAGGATTTTTCAAAATGAGATTTCACATGAATAAATTAGTATTTTTTTATTAATGGTGTTATTAATTTTTTTTGTAGGATTGGTGGTTTTTCTTAATTTTTTTTGTAGATTTGAATAGTATGACAACGCGTAAGAGAAAAATTTAGTATGTTTTGTATTTGTTGTAATCGTCGTAAGTAGTCACGTAGAAAACAATTAATTTTTGAAGCTTTTAGGTAATGTAATTGTGAACCCCCTTGATTTTGGTCATGGGTCCGCCCCTGTGTCAAGAAACTAATTTGGCTTATTTATATTTCACTTTCAATAATATTAAGGGCAAACTTCAATAATATTAAGGGCAAACAGCAGTTTTAGGCCTGAATCGATAGGGGTTTTTTATACGGGGTCTCACTATTTTTTTTTGGCCACATATGGGCCCAATGTGTAAAATTTTCGCCAGTTAAGGGCTTTTTTACGGAATACGTTAGAAAAGTCAGTTATATCCCATTTGCCTCGCGCATGTTAACAAAGTGGTTCAAATTAAAGTGGATTTTTCATGTAAGGAAGTTAAATGAAATTTTCTAAATTAGAAGGATTGAAAGAGAGAGAGGGAGGATGTTCAGGTTCATACCCACACATCCTACCTTCTTCTTCATCTTCCCTAACCTCACCCTTCCCACCACCACCATCACCACCATCTCATCGCCCCACCCACCACCTTCCGCCCACACATCACCTTCAACACAAAACCACCACCCCGCGTTCCATCCTCCGGTCATCACCATATATCGCCTGTAACCAACCTAACCATTACCGTGATACCACCACTTGCGCAACCACCGTGCCTCCATCACAAAAATCATCGCCAACAATAACAAACCAAAACCCTAACATTACCCAAACCCAAACCCTAACCCTAACATTACCCAAACAAAAATCAATGTCAACTAAAAACCCTAACCCGACCCCATTTCTAATTTTAGACCAAGGGAGAGATAGGAAAATGGGGTGGATATTCTCTGGTAACTTCTGTAAATCGTCGACCAACACCATCTCCAATCAATCGGACAACGCCATCACCCTCGTCATCTCTAACCCAACATTACTACCTCCATCTTCGGTGTTCTGTTTCATCTCTTTTATAGCCACCACCTCAATTCAAGCCATAGCCAACCACCCTTTCTGTCACAACTCACAACCTGACATTCAATCTGGTGACGATGGGAGAAGTAGTGGTGGTGGTGGGAATCAACCTGAAAAAGTTGGTTTTTTTAGGGGGGAGATGAGGAGCGAAATGAAGGGGAAGAGGGGAGGGTTTTGATGAAGAAACTGTTAGTGGGTGGGTTTTTTATCTTTTTTTTTTTTTGGTAAAATATTTTTATTATTTCATAATGTTCTTATTTATTATGTGGTTAGTATATTTTTGATATACTTTTATTCAATTAAATTTGCCACATTATAAATTATATATTGAGAAAAAATTCAATGACTTATTTTATTATTAATTATTTTATATTACTAATATAAAGTTTATTTTTATTTTTTTGGTAAATATATCTTTTGTTTTTTAGTTATACTTTAATTTGTTTTATTATTTAGTATTTTAAAATTAATTTTATTTGCTTTCAAAAATAAATCTTTCAATCCTTCTAATTTAGGAAGTTTCATTTAACCCATTAAATGGAAAATTCACTTCAATTTAAACCACTTTGTTAATCACATGTGAGGAACATGAGATATAACTGAATTTTCTAACGCATTCCGTAAAAAAAAAAAAAAAAACAAAAAAAACCTTAACTAGTAAAAATTTTATTCATTGAGTCATGATGATATGGCAAAAAAATAGTGAGGCCCGTACTGAAAATCTTCCCTCGAGTTTGGGTCCTAAACTACAATTTGTCCTAATGGCTTTATCTAAACCGTTTGTAAACCTAAACAGTTCAAGGTCCATGAATGGTTGGTTGATGGTGAGAGTTGGGGCCCTAAGTATTAAAAACTAGATACAACCATAAAATAAAAACCACATCTATGCATTGGTTACCTCCCAATAAATATTATATACATATATATATATATATATATATATATATATATATATATATATATATATATATATATATATATATATATATATAAATGTTGGATTAGCTTAGCTTATTGAATATATACTCCCTCCGTCCCGGCCATTTTAAGAAAAAGTAAAATGACACGGGAATTAAGGAATATTATTATAGTATTAGGAGAGAGAATGAGTGGAAGAAGTATTGTGAGTGTGAAAAATTAAATAGGAGAGAGAATGAGTGAGATGAATAGTTAGGAGAGAGAATGTTGTGAGTGTAAAAGTAAAGTAGGAGAGAGAATGAGTGGGATAGAAATAGTATAAAAATAATAAAAACTTTCCATTTTTGAAATTCTTAAGATCAGCGGGACGCCCAAAATGAAAAGTTTTCTTAAGATCGGTGGAGCGGAGGGAGTATATATATTGGATTAGCTTAGCTTATTGAATATATATATATATATTCAATAAGCTAAGCTAATCCAACATTTAATGCTAAATTATCTATCTTTTTGAAAATTTAAAAATAATTATAAATAGTGTTACTATTGATATATCAATAACTATTTTCATAATAATATAAAGATAATCAAAATCTTATAACTTTTTGATCAAAGTATAATTTAGTTGATTATGTGCAACATTTATTTTGCAAATGAGGAAGTATGCCTGCAACTTTTTTACCATACTCATTTTATATATGCTCACTCATTCATTTCATTAATTTTCACTCATTCATTTTGAACGGAATATTTCATGATGGGCTAGGCCCAGTACGATCCCTACGAGACATGGACCCAGCAAGCCCACTGAGGGATCAAGACTAATGAAGCCCACTAAGGTTTGGGTCATGGCCCGTCGTACAATAGATGGCGGTCGTCGCCAGTGAGCGACCAAGCCCATCTAATGACGATCCATCTCACCACATGGGTCAGAGCTCGTCTTGCGAAGAATGACCGTCGTCGCCATTGAGCGGCCTAACTCATCTGGAGAACGAGGCAACTCGCTCGTCCACTCGCTCGTCGAGTCATCTATTAAGGCGACGATCTTACTGGACATACAGCTCCAGGTCGTCCCTTTATTTAACTTCCTCAATAAGCTTGCTCAATAGGCTATTTTGGGATAAAGTCAGACCTACCACTGGGCCATTCTGCACGTACAATCACGGAACCAGAAGTAGCGCCAAAGATGTACAGGTTGACTTTCTATTATAAGGAAAACAACTTATCCGTGTCAGACACAGCAGTGTCCTTACTTTGGCGGAGCAATCCCAATATGTCACGTGTACGCCTAGGGAACAAAGCTAATCCAACGGCTGGCAACTATCCAATCCAACGGTCCAGATGGAAACCCTAATTCCATTTCATCCACTATAAATATGAGAACAGCGTCATGAGCTAAGGTAATGCAATTTTGCATATTCACGTATACACACACCCACCATTTTCATATCACCTTTCTCCAGACCAACACTGATTCTCACGCCGGAGGGCCTTGCCGGACAAGCCCCAGCGCAGTTCACGGTGTATTTCTTGTGTTGTGCAGATCAGAAGTCAGCCCAAATCATTTGCTGGACCCAGAGCTTAGCCCGAACGTATTCCTGCGTCATCAGATTGGTTCCATTGTCGGGAAACGTTCATCAGTGATCTTCAACAAAGGAAAAGCAATCGAAAAACCTGAAGATGGTGTCAAACGGACACACAGCTAGCAAATCCACCGGAGATGCAGGCAGGCCACCTTCCCCTCAACAAGGCCATCAGGAAGATCAAAGACCTCCCTCACCTCAACCTAGGAACCCTAATTTAAGGGTTACCAGGTCACATGGTGTGGTTGATGATACTGGCCTTCCAGCAGCAAGGAGGAGAGAAAAAAGGCCCGCTCCTGAGAGACAATGACGACCCCCATTGGAAAGGAGGACCGAGGGAGCTACTGTACGAAATGTGGGAGGCCCATCCAACCCACACCTAGACAGAACCACTTTCCTCGTCGAGAGAGCGAATGCTCTCCAGGAACTCCTGAGAATCCAGAACGAGCTTATACAAATGGCTGAGGACCAACCCCCACAGGCGTCCCATAATACTGTCTCGTCGGGAAGGAGAAGGAACCAGAGAGGGAACGATGGTCGTCGTGAAGGAACTGCCGCCGGAAATGAACGGATAGTGCCCCAACTTGATCTCAGAGAGCATCTCAATCAACGACGAAGTGAAGGACTCCCATCGCAGCGACGACGGGATGAGGCAGATGGTGAGCCTCGTAGATCTCTAGCCAATGAGAATCCTGAGCAGAATCAAAACCAAGTTGCTTGTGGTCGTCAAATGACCCCATCATTGAGGAATGAACGAGCGCCGAGCTATAGGGAAAGGACGTGCACTCCTCCTCGTCATGGACGGGAACAGTCATGATCCTATAGGCCATCTCCACACCCAAGTTACAGGAGAGAGAGGACTATCTCTCGATGACCTGCCCCCTCCTAGAGGTAACGGTCGAATACCGTTTCCCGGGGGCCTCGTCGAGATAGGATCCCTCCCGCCGGCCCTGCAGGCGATGTTGATATGCGAGAATTTTTGAGACTCAAACGTCAAGTTGAGGAATTGACGGCCAAAAGGAACAAAGTGGATAGTGATGATTCCGAAGATGATGTTGGCACACTGAAGCCATTGGCACCATGGATGCTGGAACTGGGACCTCCCGAACCAGGATTTAAACTACCTGATTTGAAACAATATGACGGCTCAACGAGCGCGTTAGATCATATGCAACATCTTGAGGCCCAAATGTGTGTGGTGTCAAGATCTTCAGGACAAGACGACGTAATGTGTAAGGCCCTTACAAGCACATTGACCGATGCCGCTCTGAGATGGTTTAGAAGCCCTCCAAAAGGAAGCATTGATTTATGGAAACAAATGAGAAAGAAGTTTTTGGGCAGATTTGCAACAACTGGAGACCGTCGCAAGACTGTAAACGATCTCAGTAACATCACTCACGGAGCCAATGAAAGCTCCATGAATTACTTCAAAAGGTTCAAGAAGTTGGTGGATCAGATCGACGAAGATCTGACAGATCGAGAAATTATTAACTGTTTCAGGCACGGTGTTGTTTCTTCCACTTTGGACTACGAGCTTCAAGTCCATCCGGCCAAATCCAGGAAAGATCTCTACGCTAAGGCATATGCTGTAGCCGAGGCTGAGGAGAGGAAGTTGCAGAGAGAAGGGAAGGCCGTCGACAATGATGAGGCGGCGAAATCAAAAAAGGGTAAGGCCGGAGACAAAGGGAAGAACAAACAAGAAAAGGCTGAGAAAGTACCAGATTCGTATACCCCTTTGACAGTCTCACGGGTAGAAATACTGAGCAATGTGGATTTTGGGCCGGCACCAAAAATGAATCCCAATGCCAAGGGGAAAAAGAATATGAACAAGTACTGTGAATACCACCGTGATAGGGGGCATGATACAGAAGAGTGTTTTAGTTTGAAGAAAATAATTCAAAGGTGGATTGATGACGGCCGTCTTGAACATTATGTGAAAAGGGATCGTCAAGCAGCCAACACTCGAGCTGCTAACAACGACCCTCCTGAGAGGCAACCGAGAATGGTCCTAGTCATCTCTGAGGAGACGAGCAAAAATCAAATCAAGAGCGCTATCTACCATCTGAAGAAAGCCCCCCATGTTCCCCCAAAATCTGAGGTTCCAAATGACGTAATCAGTTTCTTCCCATACGAGTTATCAGCCAACCCTCTAGCCCGACAACAAACATTGATCGTCCCTGGCTTCATTGACAATTGTGAGTCAAGAAGGATATTGATTGACACCGGGGCAGCCAAGGATATTTTGTTCTACAACGTCTATCAGAAGATGGGTCTACCTGATAGTCGCCTAAGTCCCTACTTAGGTCGTCTAAAAGGATTCACCAATCATAGGGTAGACGCTAAGGGACAAATTGATTTGCCCGTCGATATCGGGGACCATCCTTTGAGAACCATCAAGATTGTTACTTTCGTAGTAATTGATGTTATCAGTGACTATCATGCAATACTCGGCCAGCCAGGCCAAGCAGCTTTAGGGATCGTCGCGTCTGTTCCTCATCAAAGAATCAAATTTCCAACACGCTCAGGAATCGGTTGGGTGTTGGGGACGACCCCAGAATTCCTGGAGCATGTGTTGAAGACGAAGCAGACTATTGAAATAGACGACCCTGACCAAATTGTGAAGCTTTCTAAATCAGTCAAGCAAACGACGACCTCCTACTCCAACGTTTCCACAATCAAATGTGTGGACGAGACCGAAGCCTTTGTTGAAAAATTCATGGACGACCAAATTGCAGCTCCACAGCTTTTGGTCACCCAGTAATCGGGGGCCGAGCTAGACAAGCTAATTGAAGATGAGGTTCCAGACCTCACCCCCGAAGCGAGGAAAAAGATCAAAGAAATTGTGAATGAGTCTATGGATTTTCGAGACGATGCTCCTGAAATAAAGCCTGCCGACGAGCTGATTGAGCTGGTCATCAACCCAAGTTACCCCGAGCAAAAGATTAAACTGGGGTCTCAGCTGACGACTGAGGAGAGGGATGATATAATCACCCTACTCAAACATAACCTCGACGTCTTTGCTTGGAGGGTTGAGGAAATGAAGGGCATAAGGAAAGATGTGGCCGTCCACAGGCTCGGAGTAAACCCAACAATGAAGTTTAAGGAGCAGAGGCTAAGGATTTTTTTCAACTGAGAAGGAGGTTGCAATAAAATAAGAAATTGAGAAGCTATTAAGTGCTGGTATAATCGTGGATGCTGGATTCACGACTTGGTTGGCTAATGTGGTTCTAGTTAAAAAGCCCAATGGAAAATGGAGATTATGTGTTGATTTCACCAATCTGAACTTGACATGCCCCAAAGACAGTTACCCCCTGCCTAGAATTGACAAGCTCGTCGATTTCGTCGCTGGTCATATGACCCTTAGTTTTCTGGATGCTTATTTCGGCTATCATCAAATTAAGATGGCCGAGGAAGACATTCCAAAGACGGCCTTCCAGGCTGCAGGGGGAACCTACCGCTACACAAAGATGCCTTTTGGACTAAAAAATGCCGGGGCAACTTACCAAAGGATAATCAACAAGGTCTTTAAAGGACAGCTCGGTGACAATCTGGGGGCGTACATAGACGACATGGTCGTCAAATCCAAAAAGAGAAAACATGTGGACGACCTTCAACAAACATTCTCCAACCTACGAGCAAACAACATGGTGCTCAACCCGGCCAAATGTGTTTTTGGAGTTGCGGTAGGCAAATTCTTGGGATTCATGCTCTCCCAAAGGGAAATTGAGGCTAACCCCGAAAAGATTAAAGCTTTGATTGATATGACCGAGCCTACAAGAATTAAGGAGGTCCAAAGGCTAAATGGACGAGTGGCGGCCCTAGGTCGTTTCATTTCAAAGTCAGCCGAAAGATCACTTCCTTTCTTCAAGGCTCTTCGTGGAGCAAAAGATTTCAAATGGATAGAAGAATGTTCTAGGTCGTTCAATCAGCTCAAAGAATACCTTGGCTCCCCACCACTCCTCAGCAGCCCCATTGCAGGGGAAGACTTATATGTATACCTCTCGGTAAGTGACAAGGCCGTCGCCCCCGTGATGGTCAGGGAGGAGGATGGGATACAGAGGCAAGTGTATTATGTAAGCAAAGATTTATCTGATGTGGAGACTCGTTATTTCAACGCTGAGAAAATAGCCTATGATCTCGTCATTGCAGCACAAAAGCTACGAGCCTATTTCTCAGCCCATCCCATTATCGTTTATACAGATGCCCCACTACGAAAAATCTTACATCGTCCCGAAAGCTCTGGTCGTCTCCTTAACTGGAGCATTGAATTGACCGAATTCGACATCCAATATAGAGCACGGAAGACCTTGCAGGCCCAAGCCTTGGCCGATTTCTTGATTGAAACGACGTTCTGTTCAGATGACGACCAACAAAGGCCACCTCAAAAAATGAGCAAGGGCAAGCAGGTCGATGACAGGCCGGAAGAGTTGGCTTTGCCTGTTGGATGTTGGAAGATTTCTTCAGACGGGTCGGCGATGAGAGATCTAAGTGGAGCCGGAATTGTACTAGTCAAGCCAGAAAGTGGTACTGTTTTTGAAGAGGTTTTGAGGTTCAGGTTCCAAGCCTCAAACAACCAAGCAGAATACGAGGCACTTATCGCAGCAGTTGAATATGATAAGTGCTTCGGGGCAACAAAGATTGTGGCTTATTGTGATTCTCAACTAATTGTCAACCAAGTCCGTGGAGATTACCAGGTCGTCGACTCCACCTTACAGAAGTATCACTCGTTAGTCGGCGAGTTGATACAAGGGTTAGAATTTTGGGCCATCCAGCGAATTTCCAGGGAAGACAACGAACACGCCGACCTACTTTCAAAGCTGGCCACGGATCAATTGCCAAAGGACGAGCATGGCCACCACCTGGCCTACCTTGAGCAGCCAGCTTACGAGAGAGTGAAGATTATGTGCGTGGGGGACGGTCCAAGGTGTTGGGTAGACGATCTGAAGGCCTTTATTGAAAACGACGAGCTACCATCTGACGAGATATTGGCACGTCAAATCAAGAGGAAAGCTGCCCGTTTTTCAGTCGTAGAGGGCGAGCTTTACAGACGATCCATCACAAGACCACTGCTGAAATGTGTCCATCCTGACAGAGTTGTCAACCTACTTTTTGAGGTGCATCAAGGAGAGTGTGGGGGCCACCCTGGAGCCCGTACACTTGCTGACAAGCTAATCACTATGGGATACTATTGGCCCCACTTGCGCGAAGATGCGAAGCAGTTTGTGAGAAAGTGTGACACCTGTCAGAGATTCGCCGACCTTCCGAAGCTCCCGACGACAGAACAGACCCCCGTTATGGCAGCTTGGCCATTTGACATGTGGGGTGTTGACTTGATTGGGCCTTTTCCACAGGCCAAGGGAGGAGTAAAATACGTGATAGTGGCGGTGGATTATTTCTCAAAATGGGTTGAAGCCAAGGCACTAAACAGGATTACAGAGAATAATGCCTTGAGCTTTATTCACGATTCAATATGGTGCCATTTTGGGATTCCCAAGGTAATTGTTTCTAACAACAGCTTACAATTTTCAAAGAAGTTTGAGCAAGAGTTGAATAGAATGGGAGTGAAGCATTCAAAGTCGTCCGTCGCCTATCCTCAAGGCAACGGGCAAGCTGAAGCGGCAAATAAACTCGTCTTGTCTGCCCTATGCAAAAATCTTGAGGGTCGTGATGGGAGGTGGTTGGATGAACTCCCGTCGGCTCTTTGGGTAGTCCGGACAACCACCCGGGGGCCTACGGGGGAAACCCCATTTGCTTTGGCCTATGGTTCTGAGGCTATGGCTCCCGTCGAGCTTCAACTTCCTACCGATCGGGTGGCATTCTATGACGTTGAAAGAAACATTCATAGCAGACAGGTCGACCTTGATCTCTTAGACGAGCGACGACTGGACGCTCAATTAAGAATGGCCAACTATAAAAAGAGGACCAAGGCGTACCATGACAAGAAGATAAAGAAAAGGATTTTCAAGGTCGGAGATTATGTTTTGAGAAAAATTGAAGCGACGGGCCTCAAAGCCCGTCAGAACAAGCTTTCCCCCAATTGGGAGGGGCCATACATCATCACCAACGTGGTCAGAGAAGGAACATACAGACTTGCCAAACCCAATGGTGAAAAATTCAAACATCCATGGCATGCCAATCATCTCACGAAATACTACTTCTAGGATCGTCGTCAAACCCCAGTGCCCTCAGGGCACCGTACTTAGTGGTTCTTTATGTAACTCTTTCAGAAGAAATTTTTGAAGTTTTTCGAAGTTTGTAAGGGATATCTATGAATCCCAGTAGTTTAAAAAGTGATCAGGAGTTATCCATCAATGTAAGATCGTTATTGATCAAAAGTTATCAATGGAAATTCGTCGCTTTGTTGACTTCATACACTACAAACTCAAGAAATCTAAATCGATCGAAGCCGGACTTCGACCTTTACATTCACTTTGATAAAGTATAAAGATCAGTCGAAGCCAGACTTTGACCTACATTTACTTTAGCCAAGTATAAAGGTTAGACGATGCCAGACTTCGTCGATAGCTATAACGGGATAAGACGACTCAACCAAACGATCTTGCCTCCGAGCAATGAACTATGGACCTTCGTACTATACCTACGAGCCATTGAGAAGTTAAGAAAGCACAAGTATGAGCAAAGGGTCAGTCGTATTGGGACGACCTATGCTCTGGTCATCACTGACAACGACCATACACACTTCTCTTCAAACTTCCTCATTCACTAAGTTGTTATCACTCGCTATCTACGTTAACACAGATTAACAAGCATAAAATAACAAGCATCAATTAAGCAAAATATTGTACGACCCCCTCTAAACGATGAGGAAATGGGCCACTTACATTACAAAACATAAATTGTTTGGAACATTATTTGAAACCAGACAAAACATTGTTTACAACGATATTACAAGTCATCAGGAAAATGAATTATAACCGCTCGGTGCCGGCATGGGTTGAAGCCTCATCGGGATCAGAACCGTCGTCAACAAAATGGGCATAGTAAGCGTCAAAATTCTTGGGATCTATGGCCGGGACGGGCCACTCTTCCTACCCATCCTTCTCATCATCCTCCTTGATAATGAGTGAATCATTGTCATCAAAGGGACAAGATGATGGGCCGAACGAGTGACCGAGTCATATGATTCCTCGGCGCAAAGATCCGCAAGCTTCCTTACGGAGATTAGATCCTTGGTTTCCTGATCCACCAGAGCTCGTCGGGCCAGATGTTTGGATCCAACCTTGAAGAAGCCCTTCGCCTTCTCAGTAATCATCAGGAGACAGTCGTTGCCTTCCTTGTACTCCTTGACAGTATCCAGTTTGGCTTGGGCCAAGGCAGCCTCATGGGTAGCCTTCATCTCCTATATCTGACCCCGAACAGCGTCGTAGTCAATCTTCAGCTTCTCAAGCTTAGCCTCGACGGCACAGAGGCCGGTTGTCAAGATCATTGCATCGGCGTCAGCTTTCTCCTTGTCCAATATCAACTTGGCCTTATCATTCTTCAAGAGGCCGACCTCCTTCAGAGCCTCATCCTTTTGAACCATCAAGGACTCATAAGCCGACGTTAACTCCCCAACATTCTTCTCTACCTCAGCAAGCTTCTGCTCCGTTGTCTCCTTGGCTCCCACAGATTGAACTAGCTGCTCGTTGCCCCGACGCTCTTCTTCAATGCAATACCTATAGTCGGAGGTCATGGCCTCCCACATCGACGACAGCTGCACCAACAAGATTGTTATTACAAGTACAAAATGACGAGAGACTTATAAAAATGTAAGAATGAATTACCTCGGTTTGGATCAACCCAAGGCGGGCGTGATAAGTCTCGGGGGAGAGCTTAGCATCCCTCAACCTGCAGACAAGCTCAATATCCCTGGCCCGTCTGGCAATGGCCGTCCCCAGAATCAGTGGATTCCCATATCTCATCAGGTAAGGAACTCCAGCTACTGGAGGAACCTGGGACCACAAGGTTGCCATCTCTATGGCTTTCTCCTTGGTCAGAGCCCTTGAGGACGAGGCAGGAGTGTGGGTCTGTGGAGTAAAAGGGTCAGAGGAGCTAGGAGGATCATTGTTGGCTTTTTTGTTCCTCTCTCTCTCCCCAGAGCCCGCAGGATGATCCTTCCTTTTCTTGGCCTGACTACCGGCCTCAAGCTGCTCCGGGTTTGAACCAGAGCTCCCCACTGTCTCCAAATTGATGTGCTCACCCTCCTCAACGACGATCATCCGATTTTCGGCATTGGCAGCAGCACTTGTCTCAACCTCAGCCTCAGCCCCAGCACCTGCAATTCACTCAGGCTCGTCCACGTGAACTTGACGGCCTCCAGTGTTTAATCCCTTAACTATGGGCTCCTTCTCAATCAGCGGGATAGCACCAGAAGTGTCCTTGGGAAGCTCGTCGTTCCTCCTCGTCGCATTTTCTTGACGAGCGTACACAACATTGGATGCCGCCCGATCCCTCCTGGACGCCCTTCGATCGTTGGCTCTGATGGCTCTACTCATAATGTCGGCTTCGATCCGGTTGATGTCTCTCTCAGAAAGAACTGCAAGATAGAAATGAAGCAAGTTAGATCATTTTTGACGAGGCAAAAAAGACGAATGATCACAAAAAAGAAAAAGACAAGTTATAAGGACTTAACCCCCAGTCATCTCTAAGTTAACACAACGCTCCTCTGGACGGACGGCGTGTGCCCCTACATAGTTCACACAGTTTTATCCCCAAGCCAAGTTTTTGTGAATGACCCAGACGGGATAACGGGCATCCATGTTGATCTTAACCAAGGGCTGAGGCCCAATTGATGGGCTAGACATCATCCCTGCCCTGATGTACCTCCAGTGTGAAGCCTCGATGTCCTTGTACGACACCCAACCAAGATCTAACAAGGCATCGATCTTCATTTTTAACTCATTGGCCCAGAGAGCCAGCCATACAAGCTCGTCTGGAATCATCGTTTGACTCTCTGGAAAAGGAAACTGCCAACCTACTCTGCTCTCAACCACAATCATGTGATTCTCCCAACCGTAGACCTTGTTTTGGGTATCCAGAAACAACCCTCGTACATTCCGGTAAGATGGCACACTGACGACGGACTTCCCCCGGAGGTTGGATCTGGTCGTCTTGTAATATTGACGAAAGACCTTGTTACAAGGCTCGTAGCCAAGAAACCTACAGACTACGATGAACGAGCACAAGATTCTAACAGCGTTGGCACTTAGCTCCATGGGCACACATGACGAATCCTCAAGAAACTCGTTGATGAAAGGGTCAAGAGGTAATCTCAGACCAAGCTCGAAGTGTTTATAGAAGAAAGCCACCTTCTCTTTGCTGGTAAGAAGGGCTTGTCGACGGGGCTCATACTCTGCCTGACTGAGATATTCAAGTCTGTAAGTAGAGGCCTGGACTCTATAGGAATCTCGTAGGGCGTTAATCATTTGAGTCCCGACGTCTTTCCTCCTGGTCAGGATTTTGGGTATGGCCCACCGCCCTTCTACTCCTCCTCCAAAGCCTCGTTCATTCCTACCAGGTCATACACTGGTGTGGAAGGCATCAACTATGCGGGGACCCCCGACACTTGTGTTGGCCTCGTTTACTTCTTGGTTCGGTTGTTGGGGACGACCGTCGTGATCCATTGCTACAAAACAAGTGGAAAGAGCAAGGGAATCAGTCCTAACATCCTTAGGCGACGACCTATCTAAGGGCAACCTAGATTCCCCTGAAACCAAATTCCTAAGTGAATCACGACAGGACAAGGAATAGTTGGTTTGTACGTGACTGGGTAGGTCGTTCATTGACCTGAAGGGTGTGACCCTTAGATCATCTTCCTCA
Source organism: Adenophora triphylla var. japonica (assembly GCA_022495995.1). NCBI lineage: Eukaryota > Viridiplantae > Streptophyta > Magnoliopsida > Asterales > Campanulaceae > Adenophora > Adenophora triphylla. The sequence continues at coordinate 21,262 of JAFEMH010005447.1, read as the reverse complement.
AATTCCCCAAGAACCTCACCAGTTGGAAATCCCAAAGGCTCATTTTCAAAACCAAATTTCTCCAGAATTGAAGAACATTCAACCAAAGGGATTTCTCTCCAAATGCCCCTAGCACATTTATATTCCCTTTGGTTGAGCCCAAAACCAAATTTAACCCCTCTCTCAAAGCTTACTGTTCTGGGTGCCATTGTTCAAATTTCTAAACCCCAACAAAACCCAGAAAATCAAAGAACAATAGAGGAATTTACCTATTGAAGGGTTTGGAGATGAGTTTTCCAGTGAGTTTTCCGGTGGCAAATCAAAGAAGTCCCTAATCCAAGCTCCCAGTTGTCGCAGAGATAGCCAGAACCTCCAATGTTGACGGAAAAGTTTCTTAGTCGCCGGAGGTGTTCTTGCTGGTTGCCGGAATCTTTCTCCTTGCTAAATGCTCTCAAGAACTTTGGGTGCGAAAAGTTCAAAATGGAGGAGGGGGGAGGTTTTTATACTCAGAGAAGATGAAGGGTTTTGGCCTAGGAAACCCAAACGGTGTAATAATGGAGAGCATTAAATACCCGCTGTGATTTCCGAGGGGAATGTCCCATCATGGGACGCGTGTCATTTAATGGGGGAATACTAGCCGCCCACATCATCAACAATGATGTCACTACTTTTCAAATTTCAAATTAACGGTCGTACGGACAACCCTAAAAGGAAACGCTAACTCCTGGCCCGTCAAGACGACCCATGAGTTGGGGGCCACTAAACGGAATATTCCATGATGGGCCAGGCCCAGTACAATCCCTACGAGATGTGGACCCAGCAAGCCTATTGAGGGATCAAGACTAATGAAGCCCACGAAGGTTTGGGTCATGGCCCATCGTACAATAGATGGCGGTCGTCGCCAGTGAGCGACCAAGCCCATCTAATGACGAGCCATCTCACCTCATGGGTCAAAGCTCGTCTTGCAGAGAATGACCGTCGTCGCTATTGAGCGGCCTAACTCATCTGGAGAATGAGGCAACTCGCTCGTCCACTCGCTCGTCGAGTCATCTATTAAGGCAACGATCTTACTGGACATACAGCTCCAGGTCATCCCTTTATTTAACTTCCTCAATAAGCTTGCTTAATAGGCTATTTTGGGATAAAGTCAGACCTACCACTGGGCCATTCTGCATGTACAATCACGAAACCAGAAGTAGCGTCAAAGATGTACTGGTTGACTTTCTATTATAAGGCAAACAACTTATCCGTGTCAGACACAGCAGTGTCCTTACTTAGGCGGAGCAATCCCAATATTCCACGTGTATGCCTAGGGAACAAAGCTTATCCAACGGCTGGCAACTATCCAATCCAACGGTCCAGATGGAAACCCTAATTCCATTTCATCCACTATAAATATGAGAACAGTGTCATGAGCTAAGGTAATGCAATTTTGCATATTCACGTTTACACGCACCCACCATTTTCGTATCACCTTTCTCCAGACCAACACTGATTCTCACGCCGGAGGGCCTTGCCGGACAAGCCTCGATACAATTCACGGTGTATTTCTTGTGTTGTGCAGATCAGAAGTCAGCCCAAATCATTTGCTGGACCCAGAGCTGAGCCCAAGCGTATTCCTGCGTCATCACATTTCATTAATTTGAGTCAACATCAATTGAATTTTGATGTTTAAGGTATTGTAATTTAAGGGTTCGCTCCCGAGTTTGAAGGAGAGAAAGGAAAGGAAGAAGGAGAGGAGAGAAGAGAAGAGAAGGGAAGGGAATTTAATATTTCCCTTTAGTGCTCCCGAGTTTAGGAAGGAAAGTGAAGATTTTTTTTTTAAAAATTACACTTGTACCCTTAATGAAAGAAGGAGATAATTATATTTGAGGGGTAAAGTAGGTATTTCAAAAATATTTGTTAATGAAATTTTCTTTCCTTCCACTTCCTTCCACTTTTGGGAGGAAATGAAAGGAAGAAAAATTTTAAAAAAAATTCCTTCCCTTTCCTCCCACTTCCCTCCTAACAAAACTAGGGAGCACATCAAGGATGAAAGTTTTTTTGGACTTCCTTTCATTTCTTTCCCTTTCTCTCATATTTTAAACTCGAGAGCACACCCTAAATGTCATCAATTGAAAAGATAAGCAAGTATTGAATAAGAAAGAAAGTGTAAAAAAGGGATCTAAAATTTGTATGTACCATTATTTATATCATTAAATTATTAAATTTTGTACTTACAAAATAATCAAAAAAAATTGAAATTTACTTTGAGATTTGTTGTTCACCACGTAATATTACTAAATACCCCGGCAATGATAAGTTCACCTAAAAAATGAACAATCGGCAGTATATGCACCACCGCTATTCTTATTTTACCATAATACCTAAATCTCCACCCCTCTAAATTACAAAAAGAAAAAAAACACATACTCCTGACTTCTCTCTATGAACCAGCAAGCTGCTCAAGCCTTCCTTCTTCTAGTGCAAAAACAACTCCAATTTTAGCACATTGTAAGTACCCAAATCCGGATCGCCAAAATCCGTTAGAAGTTAATCGAAATCCGTTAACTGGCCCGCTCCAGGTTGACCGAAACCCGTTAAGCTTCCCGTTCTCAAGCCAACGAGACGTTTCGGGACTGCCCCATGCATCCCAATGTCGAAGTGTACTCAACACACGTCGTCACATGTAAAAGTACAGCTTCTCCTGAAAAACGCACTTTTCGGGAGCGTTTCGGACATTTACCGGACAGTTATTTAAAAAAACGGACAAAACCGGGGATAATGACACGAAATCCCATAACCTGGTGAGTCACAGGGGCATGTGGAATGCATGCCACAACTCTCCGGTCAACATCAATCTAATTTCAGTGTGAAAAGACCAAAATACCCCTGGGATGCAGTCCCAGTTCGGCCGGGCTCTTTTGCAGAGAATCCAGAATTGCCAGCAAGTCCCTCCAGTTTCCAAAGTTTCACAAAACCCACTGGAATTCACCCTAAGTCCGTCCGGACTCTTTTGCAATTTCACCCTATAAATACAGAGGTCTGTTAACATTCAAAAAGGAGAAAAACTTACTCATTTTCTCTCCAAGCCACGGCCCAAACCAGTTTCAACCTCCCCCGAGCCCCGTTTTACCTCGATTTGCGTGAAAACTCCGCATTTCAACCAAACACGAACCAAAACACCTCGAAACACCATTCCAAACACTAAATCGTATCCCGTATACGCCTCCCGAGTCAAAAGAGTCAACCCCTAGCCATATGTAACACTCCCACTCCCTAAACTCTCGTTCCATCTCGGTTTACGCTTCAGTCGCTACAACCATTTCGGACGAACGTTTTTGAAATGTAGACGTCACCGTCTAACGAGGTCCGATACGTTTTAGTCCCTGATCCTCTTCTCTTCCCGTAACAGAAGTAATCTCGGGTTAAAACGGCGTTCCGGCCCCGTTCTGTTACTTTTTATGTCATTTACAATTCCGGATCGTTAGATCCGTTGAACGTCATTTACTTTCATGTCATTTACAAATTCCGGATCATTTGATCCGTCGATCGTCATTTACATTACGCAACTTTACTATTCTGAACCGTTTGGTTCGTTGATCGTACTTTTAAAATCCGGGTCGTTTGATTCCGTCGATATCGCACTTTAAATACTGTCATTTACAAGCTCGAGCCGTTTGGCTCGTGATAGTATTTACTTATCAAAGTCCGAGTCGCAAAAACGATTCGTTGATAGCATATCATTTAATGCTTTTTTCCCGTAAAATCGCTAACAATGTAATGCCCGGTTCAAAACCGGAGTTCGACATTCGAACTCTCTTTCAAAACGCACGAAATGACGTTTGGCATCCAAACGATCATCTTCAAACTTAAAATCCGACATTTGACATTCAAATCTCATTTAATGCTTTTTTCCCGTAAAATCGCTAACAATGTAATGCCCGGTTCAAAATCGGAGTTCGACATTCGAACTCTCTTTCAAAAACGCACAAAATGACGTTTGGCATCCAAACGATCATCTTCAAACTCAAAATCCGACCTTTGACATTCAAACACTCTTTTTTTTAAAAAGTCAACATTTGGCACTTAAAAGATGAAAATCAGCCTTCGCGTCACTTTTCCTAAAAAACTCCAAAACCGACGTTTGTCATTCAAACGCTCGTCTTTTCAAAAGGAATCATAAAATCAACGTTTGACATTCAAACCAAGATTAAGCTTGTCATTCAAGCCCCCACTTTCAAAAACACACACACACACGCACACATTTTCGAGAAAGGTAGAAAGACTCGTCATACGAGGCGTTTCGAGTGATCTCAAAATACTCTTACCGAAATGTAACGTGACCTCCGAACCTAACAATCTCTGGTACTAAAAAAAGCCTTTTCCTCATTTTTGCTACAAATAAAAATGACACCCCTTTTCAAAGCCCTTTCCAAAGTTTTTGCTACCAATAAAAATGACACCATTTTTCACTAAAGCCGTTTTTCAACGTTTGGGCTCAAAATACAAAACCGCGTGGCGACTCCTCTCCTTCCCGAAAGCGAGGTCTCAAACACCAACCCTCCGCAAAAGACAACCACCTTTCGCCCGCGCGAAATCCAGGTAATTTCAGTTGGCGACTCCGCTGGGGAATTAGATACTTTTTCTAAAACTACCGTTGTTTTCAAAAAGCCTTCCGTGGGTCAAACTTTCGTTTACCCTTCCTCGTTTTTGTGTGCGTGTGTTGCTTTAAAACTCGAACGGTTTTTTCAAAAGGGTGTTGCATTATGTCTTTTTCAAAGTCATAACATGTTCGTGCATTCTCGTTCATACTTGATTTTCATGTTACATTTTGAACTGCGCATAAAATTCTTAAAGAAACATTCTGAAAACCTCTGTTTTACTCTGAAAAAAGAATTTTAGTGACCGCACACTACTCGCACTTTCTGCCTCGGTACACCACACTTCACGTGCACTTGCTGCCTCGGTACACTGCACACTACGACTCGTAACCCGGGATGACTGTTCAGTTGCAGCTCGGTTGGTCTGCCAGACACCTTTCGAGCGCGCACGGGGTCGTCCCAAACAGCCCATCCTAGCCCGTGTAAGCCATGCACTCTTTGTCTCACACTTCGTCCAAGACCCTGGTTGGTTTTTGGCTTAGTAAGTGTCATAAAGCCCAAGTGTATGTTTTTTACGCCGGGTTCCGTCACGAGTCAAGCTCGAAGGATTGAGACCGAAGGTCGTTCCCGACCCGAAGTCTTGAGCTTTTCAGCCTTGACTTTGACGCGGAGCTCTGCCGAAAAATATACCCGAAGGTTCAATGTGACACCGTGTCACCAAACCCTCACCGTATGCACCGTGCCAGCCACAACTTGGCCAACACCAAAAGATAAGGCCCCTCGCGCAAGCGAGTTAGGAGAGGTCATGTCGAAATTTTGGCACGATCCCCGCCTTAACTTAAGGACGTTGACTTCGACCGTGGCCCGTGCGTCACATACGTTGGAAGTTTGCGTGATCAGCTAGCCTTAAGTTAACTTTTTCCTTTATCGGTGGAACTCGCTTGCCTTATAGGACCCTCGCTCGGGATTGTCCGTCCCGGGAAGATGATCTACAAATGGAAACGAGGGGCTTATAAATGCAGTGACGAGATCCACTGATTAGAGCTTTAGGTTAGTTGCGAAAAAGAAGACACGATCTTTTCCAACCGATTAGGACTCTGAGAAAATGCATTTTAAGTAAACATTAATCGGTAACTGTACATTGCACTAGCCCGAAACCTTGAGCCAAATACCCTTTTCCGAAGCCTAAACCCTGCCTTTCGTTCCCTGCAGCGAGCAGAAAGTGGTTCAGAATTCCGGGTCAGCGCCTCGCAGTCACGATTATGGCGGCGTCGAGCAGGTTCTTTGGTTCCCTCAGTTCCCTCAGCCAGAATATCCGACATGTCTAGCTCACCGAGAAATCGTGACGGGGACGGACCCCCGCCACCGGTAACGTATATGACATTGGAAGAAGCCATCCGGGCTTGTGAGGTTCATAAGAGGCAGAAAGAAGATCAGCAGAATTTCGTGGTACAGCTTCTGAATGAGCGAGGTATAGCAGCTATCCCCCAGTCAGACGGTACTTTCATCCTAGTCGAGGACGACGATTCCCCGAAACCAGCTCCTCAAACCTTCAACCAGGTTCCTCCCCGCCAACTTACGGGATGCCTTCGAACCAAGGAAACAGCCGACCTAGGCTTCACGTTGCCACCTCTCAGGGCAACCCTGTCATATACGGCCAAGCCGGTACTATTCCCATCACTCAGTACAACCAGCGCACCGCTGGACCATCTCAAACAGATGCCAATATCCTTCAATACCCTCCTAGGTTCATTCCATTGCCTATACACGAATCCCAAAATACCGGGGACAAACCCCGATATAGCCCAGAAAAGGCCCCCATATATCCACATATATCGAGCCTCCCACCTCCAATCACTACCACTCATATGGTAGCACCCGGCGCCGAGCCTCAAAGTCCACCACTGGACCCGACCTTAGCCTGGATGGTCGAACAGATGAAAGACCTGAAAGCCAGCATGAGCAGCTCAAAGCAAGAAACGCTCAGATCCACAGATCTGGGAATGGTCACGCCTCTCCCTGCCAAGTTCAGAATGCCGGAGATGGACCGATTCGACGAAACAGAATGTCCTCAAACGCATGTTGACACCTACGTTCTCGGCATGAGAGCGAAAGGAGCAACCCTTCAGCAAATGACCGATCATTTCCAGCATACGCTCAAAAGTTCAGCGTTACGATGGTTCCTAAGGGTCAAGCCTGCAGACCGCCATACCTGGGATCAGATCAGTAACATCTTCCTAGAACGGTACAGATCCAACTTAGAGTGGGAAACAAGTCGTGAGGACTTAATCACCACCGAATAGAAAGCAGATGAAAGTGTCGGAGAATTCTACAAGAGGTGGAGTTGGAAACTCTCCGAGATCATGGAGCCACTCTCCAAGGACGAACAGATGCGGATCTTCAAGTCCTGCTTAAGATCGTCCATCAGAACTCTCATCAGTCATCACTTCTTCCCAGATCTCCGGGCCATGGTCAATGTCGGCTCACAGTTCGAGAAGGATCTCAAGGAAAAATTGGCTACTGCACAGCCATACAAATACCGATCAGCAGTTGCATTCAATTCCGCACTGGCCCTCGGCAAAGGGAAAGATGCGTCTGTCAACTACATTCATCAGGGACAGCAGTCGGTTAACAGAAACCCAGTCCCACAAAGCAACAACTCCACTCCGAAGCAGCCTGTCGTACACTTCGACAAGTTGGACATGCCACTGAGTAAGATGCTGGAAGGGTTAATCAAGGAAGGCCTCCTCAAATCCGTTGCAAACTACAAACCCAAGAATCCCGTAGTTAATGTTGACAAGAGCAAGTACTGGGCCTTCCATCAGTATCATGGCCATACCACCGACAACTGCGTGGGGTTATGGTACGAAATTCAGAATTTGATAGAGGAAGGAAAATTGGAGCGTCCCCGTGGACCCAATACAGTCGGAACCCTTTTCCGAACAACAACAGTGTGAACTCCATTGAATGGGTGCCAAAGAAGATTGCCGCATAGCCAGTTCCTCTGCCTCTTCCAGCCAGGTCCTCATCAAATGTCCACATCAGTTACGATGTTTGTGATTGCTCTGAATGCCTTGAGTACGAGTTCCAAGACATGATCAGGGGTGATTCTCCCAGAAAGCAGAAGAAGAAGTCCTCTCAACAGAAACTGAGAGAAAGATATGAAGCTGGAGACACCAGTGTGACTACACTCGGAGAGCCATCCGGGAGGTTCGATTACTACGTACTCTACTCCAGCCATTCCTCCCTTCCTCCAGGCCACGCAGCTCTAGAGCTGACAAGGGTGGGAAAGCCAAAAATTCCTGTTGACACCAGAGTTCAGGCCTCAGGACACCAGAATACCTCCAATCTTGACAATCTCACTGCCAGTCAGAAGCCTAACCCCCCGCGGGATCAGCCAAGTTTCAATTTGCCCACCTTCAGAGCAGGGGCCGGCAAAGGAAAGTCAAAGTCAACTTGGCACTCGCACTCAATCAACGTGCTAACCAAGGGCAGCAACCGCCGCAAACAGCCTCAACACAATCCCGAGGCACCACCAAAAGCTTTACCTCGCAAGAGGAAGACAGGAAACGGATGGCTTGATGACTCTCCTTCTTCGAAAAGAGACCAGATCTACGATTCCCGACTGTATGGCAGTATGCTCACTTTCTGTGACGAAGACCTGCTGAGAGACGCCTCAGGGCACAATGAAGCTTTGTACATCACTCTCCAGCTTAACACCATATCTCTCCCTGGAGTATTGGTAGACAACGAATCAGTAGTTAATGTCCTCCCTCTCAGCATGATGCGAGCCCTACGCATCGACGAAGGCCACATGATTCCATCTGCCCGGACTACCAAGGCCTACGACAGCACGTCTCGTCCCATCCTGGGGACGGTGACTCTGGAGCTCTGGTTTGAAACCCAAATGGTGCCAGCAAAATTCCACGTGATGGACATTCCGTCCGAATTCACAGCTCTGTTGGGATGCCCTTGGCTACACCACATGAAAGTCATATTTTCCACCCTCCATCAGTGCGTCAAGTTCATTAACCGGCAGGGAGATCTTGAAGTCATCAGAGGGGACAGTTTCCTCATAGGGAACGAAGTCGAGACAACAGCCAAGCTTGCCCGCAGCCAGGCACCGGGGCTACCTCCTTCAAGTTGATCAAGGGACTATCGGGGCAAATCTCATCAGAATCCCTCAGAGTCCGGAGATGCTAACTATATCAACGTCCTCGAGCAGGCAGACCCTGAAGCAGTCAGATACATCAAGTTCAACTGCCATTTCCGAAACATGGAAGCAGATTGGAAAGAAACCCTGAGCATCGCAATGATGCGGGCACGTAAACCCCCTGTCTCCGATCGGAGATTTGTCAGCATCCTTCAATCCTACTCTCTGGCCCCGCCAGGCGAGGAAATCTTTGTGATAAAGGTCAACAAGCATCGTCACACTCGTGATGAATGTATGGCAGTCGTATGGGATGTCCTCCATGAGGAATTGCCCGCCGAGCCCCTCTTCTCAAGCGAAGGTGATGGATGTGTTTTTACACACCCATTTTACATGTTTACGAACCTATTCTAGGCTAAAAATTCCGGGTTTTATGTTGTTTTAATATTGTTGTTGAGTGTTTATGAGTACAGGGGAAAAGGATGATTAAGTGTTGATTTTGGTCAATAAAATGGCAAGGAAACCAAGTTGGAGCGGAACAGAGCAAGGAAATTGGAAAATAATTCGAGATGCAGTTCCAGGCACCAGAGCGGCCGCGCTCTACCTAAGAGCGGCCGCGCTCCATTGAAGATTTTGAAGTCCAATTCTCGGCCAACAAGCGCGGGCGCGCTCAGCCCGGGCGGCCGCGCTCAAGTGGCGTCGTTTTGAAGGCCGGGGCTGCTTGCCAAAGTGCGCGGGCGCGCTCAGCCCGGAGCGGCCGCGCTTGTCCCGTTTCGGTGCAGTTTCGGCAACTTATGATGGGCAGTCTCGACTTTTCGCACATTTTTCCCTTGTATTTTGCCCTAAAGTATATATACTTCAACAGCAGTTTTTAGAAAACAATCTTGGATATTATTATTGTTCTAGGTTTTGAGTTTTTGTAGACAATTATTGTTCATCAATTCCGGATCTCTCAGGTTTTGATGTTCTTTTATTTTATGATCATTATTGTTTTCGTTATGTCTTTGCGTAGCTAAGTTCTTTAGATTTGCGGATTGGTTGTAGCGATTACTAGATCTTTATGTTATTGATTTAGTTCTTCCCAATTGATCTCTTTCTAGTTCTTGAAACATTAATCTTTTAATTATTTGGGTATTGATTACGCCATTAATTTGGGGATTGATACAATTGAACACTTGTTTCGAAGATTAAACCTAATTGAGGCCATAATAGAAATCAAAAGGGTTTAGATTTAACATTCTATTGTGTTGATTAATTATTTGATTGTTGTGTGGCCGTAGGTAAAAAGCAGGTTTGATAATAATTAAAAGGGTTGCAATCAGGGCACCACACCGTCCCAATCCTTACTTTTGTGAATGAATCCTAGTTTGAGATTAATGTTTTTAGCAATAAAAATAGCATAGGGTGAAAGTAATTGTGAATCCAATCCGTGAATCTCCGTGTTTATACGAGTTAATTCGTTTTGTTTAAATCGCGTTCTTTAGTTTTAATCATTATTTCGTTTTAGGATTAGATTATTATTATCAAATCAAAAATACGTGGTTACTATATTCATTACTTCTCTTTTGCATTTGTTTACCAACAAGTCTACGTGGTTCGACCCACGCTTGTGCATCTTGCTACACCGGTAGTGAGTACACTTGCTCGGTTTTTATTACTAAAGGAATTTTTCTCCATCAAGTTTTTGGCGTAGTTCTTCAGGTGACTTGTTGCAAGTAAACAAGTAAGTTAAGTAGTGAATGCAAGGTCGTCGTTCTTTGAAGCCTACATTGGTTCCATTGGACGATAACATCAATAGACTTGAGGAAACATTTGAGGGCGATCCCCTCTTTAATCCTCTCTTTGATTCGGACATCGAGTCGAACCCTCCACCACCGAGGTAGAGGAAGAAAAAGTCGAGATGGCGGAACCACCGGCTCAAACAATGAATGATTACACGAGACCTAGGGTAGACACTTCTACCTCATGCATAGTCTTTGTCCGAAGCGACAAAGAATTTAGAGGTCAAAGGTCAATATTTTGCTATGTTACCTAGTTTTCGGGGGCTACAGAGCGAGGATGCCTTGACTTTCTTGAAAGAATACATTATGACGGTAGCCCGGTTTCTATTAAGAGAGGAGTAGTGAAGTTCGAGATTAGACTTAAGTGCTTCCCTTACACATTAAAAGGGGCAGCGAAAACTTGGTTAATGATGCTTCCATCCCAAAGCATCGGCACATGGTGAGATGCAAGATATGTTTCTCGGGAGGTATTACCCACATCATCTGCGGTCTACTTTTAGACGAAATTGATGACTTTCACACAAGATGTGGGGAACCTTTCCATGAAGCTTGGGAGAGATTTAATATGATGCTTATTCAATGTCCTCGGCATAATTTTTCTTTACCCTCTACGAATCAAGCTTTCTATGATGGCTTGAATGATTCCACTCGATGCTGTAGTGGATAATGCGGCGGAGGCTCTATAGGAGTCAAGACCCCGAGGAGACTAAGGCCTTATTTGAAATGTTGAGTGCTAATTCTCAACAAAAGAGTTCTAGGGGGAAAACAAGGGGGGTATTGGATTTGGCTGCTGCGATAATTTATCCAAGCAAATTGCTTTGTTTTAAATAGTAAGTTTGACAAGTTATTCGCTCAAGGCACCTCTTCTAGTGCCAATGTGTTAAATGATTTATGTGCTTACTTTGTGGTTTAAATTCTCATGCTACTAATATGTGTCCAAGTGGTGTGCGGTTTGGTTGTGATCTGAGCAGGTAAATGCTATGTATGGGCTGGCCCACCCCAGGCATCCACGAGAACATGCCACTATGGCAAGCACTTATAATCCGGGGTGGAGGAATCATCCTAATTTCTCGTGGGGAGGTAATCGGAATCCACAAAATAAGCCTCTCCATCCTCCACCTCCACCAGGACCATTTGAAAGAAGGAAGGAGCCTTGGGAGGAAGCATTAGAAGCCGAGATGAGAGCCGAACGGCAACAGGCGGCAAAGAATCATGAAGGCTGCTATGAAAAATTGGAGACCCAAATAGGGCAAATGGCTGAAGCTGTTCAAGCAATGCAGGGGCACAAGTCAGGGACCTTCCCGAGTCAAGGTCACCAAGCAAAAGCCATTACCACACTCAGGAATGGTAAACAGGTAGGTAGCGAGGTAATTTCTTCTTCATCTTCTACTCCCCCTCCTGTTGTTGAAATTGTTAATGAGGAAGAAGGTACTAATGAATTGGGGGAAAATTCTAAAGTTGACTCTCCAGCCCCCAATCCATATGTACCATTGTATGCCGTTTCTGGAAGATTTATGAGAAATAAAATGGATCAACAAATGTCGGAGTTGATGGACATGTTCTCTAAAGTGAACATCAATCTCCCTTTGTTGAATGTGATAAAAAATATTCCGGCTTATGCCAAGTTTTTCAAAGAAATTAATTCCAAGAAACCAAAGTATGGCAAGGATGAGAAAGCTTTTCTTGGAGAGAATGCTAGTGCAGTGGCACAACACCTCCTCCCACCAAAACAAAAGGACCCCGGAAGTTTTATAATTTCTATCAATATGGGGAACTCGAATAAGGTGAAGGCGATGTTGGACCTAGGTGCTAGTATTAATTTGTTACCCCATTATATGTATCTTGATATGGGTTTGCACGAATTGAAACCTACATCCATGGCTCTTCAACTAGCGGATCGATCTATTAAAAGACCGTTGGGGATTGTGGAAGATGTTTTGGTTCGGGTGGACTCATTGATCATACTCCAGTGGATTTTGTTGTGCTTGAGATGCCTAATAGTGAGTGTAGTCGTCGTGATTCCCCAATTCTACTTGGGCGACCATTCATGGCGACGACAAACACTATTATTAATGTTGGCAATGGAACTCTTTCCATGGCTGCGGCCAACGAAACTATTGAAATTTACATGCATGATATTATGAAAAATCCAATGGACAATGGGAATTCTTGTAACTTTGTGGAGAGAGTAGATGATTGTGTGCATGAGTATACGTGGCATGATAGAGCATGTGATGAACTTGAGATGTTGTTGAATGGCGATGAGAAAACTAGGGATAATGCGGGTTCGAAGTTATGGCCATTGAAAATAAGGCCGAGGAACATTATTACATTAATGGCCCGTCTCACTCCCTAGGCTACTTCAATGAGAAGTATGCGCCATCGGTTGTGGTTCCACCGGTTCTTGAACTAAAACCCCTCCTCTAATTTAAAATATGCTTTTCTAGGGGAGGGTGAGACTTTACTGTGATAGTTGCCTCGAGATTTGACCTTAGAACAAGAGGCCAAATTAATTCTTGTGCTTTGTGAGCACAAATCGGCCATAGGGTGGACTTTGGCGGATATTAAAGGTATTAGCCCCTCAATGTGTATGCATAAAATTAATCTTGTAGAGGGGCTAAACCTTCAAGGGAGAGACAAAGGAGATTGAATCCTCACATGGAGGAAGCGGTAAGGAAAGAGGTCCTGAAATTATTAGATGCGGGAATTATATTCCCAATTGCGGACGGTGAGTGGGTAAGCCCGGTTCAAGTGGTTCCTAAGAGGTCGGGCATTCTTGTTGTGAAAAATGATAAAAATGAGGATGTGCCCACTAGAGAGGTGACCGGGTATAGGATGTGTATAGATTTGAGAAAGGCGAATGCCGCCACCAAAAAGGATCACTTTCCTTTGCCTTTCATTGATCAAATCCTAGAGAGGTTGGCGGGTCATGCTTATTCTTGCTTTCTTGATGGATTCTCGGGATATAATCAAATCACAATTGCACCCGAGGACCAATCAAAGACCACTTTCACATGCCCCTTTGGTACTTTTGCCTATAGAAGGATGCCCTTTGGGCTTTGCAATGCACCCGCTACTTTTCAAAGGTGCATGACCTCCATCTTCTCGGATATGATAGAGAAGTGTGTAGAGGTGTTTATGGATGATTTTTACGTGGTTGGAGATAGCTTTGAGGGGTGTCTTAATAATTTGACTATGGTCTTGAGGAGATGTTGCGAGACCAATTTGACACTTAGTTGGGAGAAGTGTCACTTTCTTGTTAGGCAGGGATTGTCTTGGGCCACATAGTGTCTAGTAGGGGGATTGAGGTCGATAAAGCTAAGATAGATGTGATTTCTAAGCTGCCTCCCGGTCTCGGTTAAGGGTGTTCGAAGTTTCTTAGGCCATGCGGGTTTTTATCGGCGATTTATTAAGGATTTTTCACAAATTTGTAAGCCGTTAAGTAACTTGCTAGCTAAAGATACCGAGTTCATCTTTGACCAAGACCTGTCTAGATGCTTTCACTTTATTAAAGAAAAACTTACTTGCACTCCCATTCTTTCTAGCCCCGATTGGTCTCACCCTTTTGAGATCATGTGTGATGCATCGATTTTGCTATTGGGGCTGTTTTAGGCCAAAAGATAGATAAATTACCGCATGTAATCCATTATGCAAGTAGAACTCTTAATGATGCACGGCTTAATTATACCACTCTTTTGAAAAAGAATTTTTAGGCATTTGTATTTGCACTTGAGAAGTTCCGTTCATATTTGCTTGGGTCGAAGGTAATAATCTATTCGATCATGCGGCTTTAAAATATTTGTTGAATAAAAAGGATGCAAAACCTAGGCGCTTAGGTGGGATGCTTTTCTTTGCAAGAATTTGATTTGGAAATAAGGGACAAAAAGGGGTCCGAGAATGTAGTGGCGAGATCACCTATCAAGGCTTGAGGATTTCTCGTTTGAGAATAGCAATGAAGGAGTGATTCGGTGAATGAAAATTTCCGGATGAACAACTACTTGCTCTACATGTTCAAGAGCCTTGGTATGCGGATCTTGTTAATTATCTTGCTTGTGACATGATTCCTCCTCACTTTACCTATGATCAAAAGAGGAAATTTAAATCGATGTTAAGCACTACATTTTGGGATGACCACTTACTTGTGGAAAATTTGTCCGGATAAGATGGTGAGGAGATGTGTTCTGAATATGAACAATTGAGTGTCTTGCGCTTTTGTCATGATTTACAATGTGGTGGGCATTTCGGTGGTCAAAAGGCGCTAGGAAAATCCTTCAAAGTGTCTTATATTGGCCCACCATATTTAAAGATGCGCAAGACTTTTGCAAAAAGTGTGATAAATGCCAAAGAACGGGAGGGATAGGTAAGCGTGATGAGATGCCCCAAAACTATAATTTAGTTGTTGACATATTTGATGTATGGGGCATTGATTTCATGGGCCCTTTCCCCTCATCCCATGGTTTTGTGTATATATTGGTTCTTTGTTGACTATGTATCTAAATGGGTGGAAGCTATTGCCACTCGGACTAATGATGCTAATGTCGTTTCAAAGTTTGTGTGTGAGAATATTTTTGCGGAGTACGGGGTGCCTCGTGCAATCATTAGTGATCAAGGAACTCACTTCACAAACGGGCTCTTCAACCAAGTCTTAAAGAAATATGGGGTTGTGCACAAGCTAGCCACACCTACCATCCCCAAACATCGGGGCAAGTGGAAGTGAGCAACCGCCAAATCAAGGGGTTCTAGAGAAGACGGTCCGGCCAAACAGAAAAGATTGGGCTTTGAAGCTCAATGATGCATTATGGGCATATCGGACTGCTTACAAAACTCCCATTGGGATGAGTCCGTACAGAATTGTGTATGGCAAGGAATGTCACCTTCCGGTTGAGATGGAACACAAGGCATATTGGGCTGTGAAGGAACTCAACATGGATTTGAAGAAGGCGGGTGAGAAACGGATGCTTGATTTGGATGAGATTGAGGAGTTGAGGCAAGACAGCTACCAAAGTGCCAAACTGTATAAAGAAAGAACCAAGAGATACCATGATCAGTACTTGAAGCAAAAATTCTTAAGTCCGGGTATGAAGGTCTTATTGTTCAATTCTCGATTGAGACTTTTTCCCGGCAAATTATGCTCCAAATGGTCGGGCCCTTATGAGTTGGTGAAAGTATTTCCACATGGAGCAGTCGAGCTCAAAGATTTGAAAAACGGAAGTACATTCAAGGTGAATGGGCATCGAGTCAAGCCCTATCACGAAGGGGTGTCTATCTTGGAGGAAATTGATGTGGTGGTGTTGGTGGATGCACCGGAAATTAAATGAGAAATCATGAGCATCATGTCGAGCCAAAGACTTGAAACAAAGGCGCTAGTTGGGAGGCAACCCAACCGTAGGTAACTTTTACTGCTTTCTGTCTTTATGTTCAGTTTACCACTACTTGTTAGCTTTGAATTCGCGTTGGAAATTGTTTATGCAATGAGGACATCGCAAATTCTTAGTTTGTGGGTGGGGGTATTCATAAAAAAAAAAAAAAAAAAAAAAATAGAAATTGTTATTTACCGTTTTCGAGTCGTAGTATAGAACGTGTCGAACTACGGTGACCTGAGCCTATTAATGTGGGTAGTCCGCTCACATTAATGGGGACGTAGGCAGCGAAAGTGCGGTCAAATGTTTGACATATTTTTGTCGAACAAAAGTTTTGTGTCACCCGTTATGGGTCTCTCCGAGTTTGTGGGTTTATAGGGAGTGTAAATAGTTGTCACCCTCCAAAAATATTTACTCTTAAAGTTTTGTCAATAGATATTATGCTTGTGTGTGTTTGTGGTGATGTGCAGGATAGCACACAATTGAGCAAGGTTGAAGCTGTGGACCTTAAGGCAGTAAAAAGGAGAAAAAAAAAAAACTGTTGAAATCTCGCTGTCAGCGTGCGCGGGCGCGCTTGGAAACAGAGCGGCCGCGCTTGATTGAAGGAAAAAGGAGCATCAGTCTCGGCCGAGCTGCGGGCGCGCTCCAAGCGGGCGGCCGCGCTCATCAAAAATCAAAATCAAGATCAGTTTCTGTCAAAGTGCGCGGGCGCGCTCGGACACAGAGCGGCCGCGCTCAAGCAAAAATTACGGGCATATTAAAGAAACCCTAAACAGAGGCCAGTTTTTTATTTTAAAAACTCACCGCCGCCCTCCCCTTCTTTTCTCTCTCAAAACCGAGCCCTCTTCTCCCTCTCTCCTAAATTCCTCTCTCAATCCCCAAATCCCCTCCCTTCCAACCCAAAAATCACCCTACCCACCATTGATTCACCAAGCTAAAGCCAAATCCTTTCCCCAAAAGCCATTAATTCCGGCGAGTTGTGCAAATCCGAAAATCAAAGAAGAATTTTTTTTGTGCATGCAATCTTGCGAATCAAGTGGGCTAAAGCTCGATTTGAAGGTGGTTTGTGGGTATAAACGGTGCAAGGTCTAATTGGGGTTGATTTTCCGGTCTCCTTCCCAAAGTCCGGCGACAAATTCCGGCATACTCCGGCGAGTTTTCCGGCGAGCTTAAAGGGGTAAGAATCTTTGAATTTTATTGCATTGCCCTCCTGAGTTGTGTTGATATCATGTCTACCTCTAATCCTAAGCGTAAAAGAGTTACGAAGAAAACCCCGGTTCCACCCCCATTGTTTGATGAAAATAGATTTGTGGGTGTTGATGCTTTAAAATTTTTTAATGCTTATGCCGGACGTAGTTTTAATGTAGAGAAAGGGATAGACATTACGGATATGGGGCTAGATAATATTGTAGCGGAGTATGGTTGGCAAAACTTATTGGTTGCCCAGTAGAAGGAGGAATAGAGAGTTGGTGCGTGAATTTTATGCTAATGCGGCCGCTAGAAAAGGGCTACATAACACTTCGTATGTGCGGGGTAGAGAGGTTGGATATACCCAGAGAGAATTATATCATATTACAACCTCCACTAGACATGTGCAAGCCAATACCCGTGCCTTCTTGCAACTTGAAAAACAAATGATGAATAACCCCAAAGGTAACCTACACCTAATTGCCGGAACATTTGGTGATCTTCCCTTTGACCCAAGCGTGCGTAAGGGGGTGTTAATTGCTTCTAAATTTCTTCCACCACACATGAAGTACCTTCATAGGATTATACGTGAGAGGGTGCTCCCATCTTCCCGACCCCACGAGGTTGGATGGCGTAGAGCCGCATTAATGCATGTCATCCTGTCGGGGCAACAAATTGACACCGGGTCAATCATTGCCCATGAAATTAACAGGACATATCAGCAGATGGCGAAGAATAGCTATAATTACCCCTTAATGATCACGGGTTTGATGGGATTCTCGGGTGTTAATTTCACAAATATCCCTAGGGACATAGGCTTGGAGCCTACAATTACTGAGAGAAAGATTAGGGACAAGAGCCACCCCAAGGGGGTAAATGTAGTGGAGCCGGAGCAAGAGGCGGAGCAAGAGGAGGAACAGGAGGAGGGAAGAAGAGGAAGAACAAGAGGATGATATTATTGGCGGCGGAGAGCGGACCCAAGCTGCGGGGTTGTACTATACGTCACATCAGTTAGAGGCGATGGAGCTGCGTTTTGATCAGAGATTTACCGCCCTAGAGCAGAGACAGGCTGCGAATGATGATAGGGTGAGAGCTATTGATGACAGAGTACGGGGTGATATCGAGGCGAACCAAGCATGGCGGGCCCAGCACGATAGTAGGTTAGACCAAATTCTTGGTCGGTTGCCTCCTACTGGCTACACATGGCCACGATTCCCGCCACGGTACCCGCCGCTTGATACCGGCAGCGGCGGCAACAATTTCCCAGTGGCTCATCCAGGACAAGGAGAGCGGTGGCGGCCGGCAGCCGACGGTTCCACTGAGGCTCTTCTAGCCAATGGGGTCATCCGCCACAGTGATCGGTTGAGGTATCCCTACCCTGAGTTTATAGTTAATTGCATTGGGGACAATGCTATCTTTTAGTTTGTGGGTGGGGGTATACGTGCTTCATTCTCGCTTATCACCATGTTAGTTTAGGTTGTTATTTGTTTTTAGTTTAGTAAAAAAAAAAAAAAAAAAAAATAATAAATAAATAAATATTTTGTTCTCTTTATTTTGGGATATGTTGGCCTGCGTCCGTGATGATTGAGTGTTATGTGTTGATCATTATGCTATCTTGGATTTGAGAACTAGGGTTACATTGAAACAATAAACCACGATTGCACCACCTCTCACGTCCATTTATCATTGATCATTGTTGTCACTCTAGGTGCCCTTTATGGGATCACTTGTGCATTCTCGGGGTCCCTAGAACATGGTTTGCATGATTGTAAATAACACGTTATTAGGCTATTTTGATACTTATGGCTTATTCTTTCAACCCTTTTGTGTGCCTTCAGCTTTCTACCCCAGTAAATAATAATTTCCGCTAGAACACTTGTTGAGCTTTAATAGAAAAGAATGGAAATTTAGACCACCATTCGCCTTCGTTTGATGCCTATGTTCCTACCCGTTTCACTTAGTTTTTAGGATGTCTTACCTTTTGGGAAGTGAACTAGGGAATGAATGGGAATTTGGGGTTGAATTTGGGTGGAATTTTGGAATTAAATGCACAATTTGGGGTCAAAAATGCAAAATGGGGTGTGAAATACAAGGAAGAGGGGCATAGAAAAAAAAAAAAAAAAAAAAAAAAAAGAAAGAGTATGTGTTTGTATATAGGTTCTTTCAAATAAAATAAAAAAAAAAAAAAAGAGAAAAAAAAAAAAAAAAATGAGAAAATTCTTGCCCCTCCATTGTGTCAAAAGTTGGAAATTAGAAAAAGCCCCGAAATAAAGTGGAATGTGCTCAACCCGATGTTGTGTATGTATGCAAAAGCTTTAGTTTGTGGGTTGGCACATTGGGAAGAAAAAGGGTGAGCGGAGTGAATTATCATAGTGAGGATGTATACATAAAAAGAAGACTTCTTAGTTTCGCTTTCCGATTTGTATGTCCTTGCCTTCATTTGTAACCGTGAACCGAGCCATGCGATCCTTCGCACCATAACGCTTAGAGTCATATCTTCATTTCGTTATCAAATAGCCGGGTTGACAATTGTGTAAACATGCATATGAGTGTCCCTTTGTGATTGTATTTGATACATATTATGTTAGAGCATCATTTAGTGAATCCATAAATAATCTTAGAGTGTGACAATGATCTACCAGACTTCACTCCATTATTCATGCCGCGGTGGAAAATTGTGGGTTTTTGCTTTAATGTAATGTTAGTTGATAATTCATGATAGCATGTTTGTGATTATATTGTGTAAGGATCTGAGACTGTCTGGCCGACATGATTCCCGCTTTGAAGAGAACATCCCAAAAAAAAATATTGTGTTTCGTTTTCGTAGTGTAGTTTTATGGTTGTTCGATAGCTTAGTTTTGTTCTGTTTTACTCGGGACGAGCAAAGGATAGTTTGTGGGTGTTTGATGGATGTGTTTTTACACACCCATTTTACATGTTTACGAACCTATTCTAGGCTAAAAATTCCGGGTTTTATGTTGTTTTAATATTGTTGTTGAGTGTTTATGAGTACAGGGGAAAAGGATGATTAAGTGTTGATTTTGGTCAATAAAATGGCAAGGAAACCAAGTTGGAGCGGAACAGAGCAAGGAAATTGGAAAATAATTCGAGATGCAGTTCCAGGCACCAGAGCGGCCGCGCTCTACCTAAGAGCGGCCGCGCTCCATTGAAGATTTTGAAGTCCAATTCTCGGCCAACAAGCGCGGGCGCGCTCAACCCAGAGCGGCCGCGCTCAAGTGACGTCGTTTTGAAGGCCAGGGCTACTGCCAAAGTGCGCGGGCGCGCTCAACCCAGAGCGGCCGCGCTTGTCCCGTTTTCAGTACCAGATTTCGGCAACTTATGATGGGCAGTCTCGACTTTTCGCACATTTTTCCCTTGTATTTTGCCCTAAAGTATATATACTTCAACAGCAGTTTTTAGAAAACAATCTTGGATATTATTATTGTTCTAGGTTTTGAGTTTTCGTAGACAATTATTGTTCATCAATTCCGGATCTCTCAGGTTTTGATGTTCTTTTATTTTATGATCATTATTGTTTTCGTTATGTCTTTGCGTAGCTAAGTTCTTTAGATTTGCGGATTGGTTGTAGCGATTACTAGATCTTTATGTTATTGATTTAGTTCTTCCCAATTGATCTCTTTCTAGTTCTTCGAAACATTAATCTTTTAATTATTTGGGTATTGATTCTGCCATTAATTTGGGGATTGATACAATTGAACACTGTTTCGAAGATTAAACCTAATTGAGGCCATAATAGAAATCAAAAGGGTTTAGATTTAACATTCTATTGTGTTGATTAATTATTTGATTGTTGTGTGGCCGTAACAGAAAACGCAGTTTGATAATAATTAAAAGGGTTGCAATCCGGGCACCACACCGTCCCAATCCTTACTTTTGTGAATGAATCCTAGTTTGAGATTAATGTTTTTAGCAATAAAAATAGCATAGGGTGAAAGTAATTGTGAATCCAATCCGTGAATCTCCGTGTTTATCTGAGTTAATTCGTTTTGTTTAAATCGCGTTCTTTAGTTTTAATCTGTTATTTCTGTTTTAGGATTAGATTATTATTATCAAATCAAAAATCTGTGGTTACTATATTCATTACTTCTACTGCATTTGTTTACCAACAAGTCTCTGTGGTTCGACCCCTGCTTGTGCATACTGCTACACCGGTAGTGAGTACACTTGCTCGGTTTTATTACTAAAGGAATTTTCTCCATC